>OZ012689.1:2121038-2126223 GCA_963942565.1 Maea johnstoni | reverse complement strand
GGCGGTATCTTTTCCATAAACTCAATGATTCCTTATTCACTTGGCAAGTTAGGTGCTCTGACGGCCGAGTGGTCTTAGGCGCCGCCACTGACTCCACGCTGTCTATCACCACTGCCTGGGTTCAACTCCGGGCCTGGGCATACGAGAAAGTAGCCAGAGTCTTGGGGTTAGGCGGTGGTTTTCGCCGGGTATTCCAGTTTCCTATATATATATATATATATATAGATTAGGTAGTGAAGTCCCTGATTAAATGAATATTAACTTCAATCATTAACTTTATATTCGATAGAAAACCAGAACTATTATTTTCTCGTCACATAAGTGAATAACAGATCTCAAGCAGCTTGTCCTTTTTAAGATATCTTTCTAAGTTTTGCCGTATGACCAAACTATTTCCATAGGTATTTAGCAATCAAGCGACACTTTTCAAGAAAATGTTAGCTATGGAGTATTGGGGCTGGTCTTCAGTAGCGTGTACATACATGGATACGAATGACAACACAACGCTACCCAGCCATTCATAGAGATACCCTAGGGTATCTAAATCCGTGATTCCTTTAATGCCAGTTACATAGTTATATGTTTGCCGAATCCCGAGTGACATCCTTTTGTTTTTCAAAAGATTCGAAAGAAAATGCACAACAACGCAAATGATCAACATTGTAAGCCAACATAATCAATAATTGATAATGGATAGCCAATGTATGTCATTTAGTATGCAAATGCATAGAGCTATCGATGATGATGGTAATGTAATGATATAACCAAAATGATAAAGTTTTACAAATGATATTATAACTTATACTACTGATAATATATGACGTAATAAACATGATAATAAAGTTATAATAATAATAAATAATAATGATAATAATTATAATAATGATGATAATAATAATAATAAAAATAATAATAATTATAATAATAATAATAATAATACTAATAGCAATAATAATGATGATGATTATATCAGAAATGACACAATAACAATAAATGACTAATAATAATGATAATACCGGTAATACTACTACTAATAATTTGATACATTCATTACCTTCATATTTGAAAAGCATAAAGATTTTAGACAACTTAAAAACATGATTCTAAGTAAAATAAAAGGTTGTGGGTTTCCACACTTATGCCATACACGCGCTCAATAGTCCTGAAATCTATCGACATATAGCGATATAAAATCATACTCAATCATGCAGCAAGCATCAACGCCTCTCTGTAAAATGTCGTACCGTTCGCATATATGTAATGTAGCGGACTTTTTGACACGCTGTCCAGATCGACTATAAGCCATACAGGGTATATTTCATCCAATGCAGGAGTATGAGAAGCTAACACAATGTACTCCCATACACACAAGCACCGAAGGTCTCGTTAAAAATCCTGGTCGAGCAGAGAAAGCAATAGTTCTAGCCTGATACTCTCCGTAAGGATGGTTTCCAGAACATATCCAACGCCGCACCATTCAATGTCCTCTCGCACACGTCAGTACCCTCCTACATGTACAAGTCAGACGATACGTGTATCCTCCTATACTGTAAGGTCATGTGGTGACCCCCGTGTCTCTACACTAACTGTGGGTACGGGTGCGGCAGAGTCTGCGTGCCTGGCGAGCCGGACGTGGCGCCTTTAGGGTAGTAACAACCCCCGTAGAAGCCGGCGTATGACGTGTTGATGCCAGGGTAGGGGGTACTGGCTGTGGCAATCCCCAGAGCCCTAGAAATAAGAAATGGTATTCATTTTACATAGAGAAAAGTATATTCCATGCTAGACATTACCATATTAGGCAGTGTATTGCAAGGTGAGTGCAGATTGAGGTTTCTAGTTACTTGCGATCAACTTTAAGATCTAGAAGTCAAAATCGGACTATAAATAAATTCCGAGCATCTAATTTATCACGTTTCCTTTTTAAATTGTTTATATTATATTTTGGAAAATCCTAATGCCAGGTGCTTTTGTAATATTTGACTTAAACAAGATTACAATAAATTGTAGAACCGAATGAGAATATTTTTCAATGAGCAAGTACAAATTTAACTAATTTCATAGCATACACTAATGAATGTGACATAAGTTCGATCAGCTACCTTACGAATTGCTTGTTTTTCATATTTCAAATGTAGATATAACAATGCTATTCGATTATTCCTTCTATTTCACAAAGCATTTCAACAATAAGATATCTCCCATTCTGTAGATAAAGACAAAAATCATAAACTAATAATGTGATGTTGATTAGCCAATTGTCTCGCACACCTGCAGTAAGAAGCTAGGTCCGAGGCTATTGACCGATGGCAGAAGGTCATTATTTACCATTTGTTTCCTGATTTATCTGAGTGGATCTCGATGTAATAATTTTCATACTTTATAGTTTTTATTATCATTATTATTATCATTATAATTATTATTATTGTTATTATTATTATTATCATTATTATTATTATTATTATTATTAGTAGTAGTAGTAGTAGTAGTAGTAGTAGTAGTAGTAGTAGTAGTAGTAGTAGTAGTAAGTCAATTTTAAATACCTTATGTTTTAATATTAATGCCTCTTAGTTATGATCAGAACAAGAGGACATAATCCATGCTATAAATAATCGAGGTCAACACAAGTATACAATGACACCTCGTGTAGAGAGAACAATGCCCGAACCTACCCCCCCCCCCCCCCCGAAAAAAGAAGCAATTAACAGAGATCAGCAAAACAACCCAGAAATGTTACATGCATAACGTGAACATTC
Source organism: Maea johnstoni (assembly GCA_963942565.1). Lineage (NCBI taxonomy): Eukaryota > Metazoa > Annelida > Polychaeta > Spionida > Magelonidae > Maea > Maea johnstoni. The sequence goes on along the minus strand of OZ012689.1, from coordinate 2,123,470 downwards.
AAAATAGTGGGGGAGGGAGATTACATAATATGTCAACGTGGGGATTGTTTATATAGCATATATTAACCAGACTTTGTGCACAAGACGAGTTGTGTTGAATTTACCTGCCAAACCCAGCAATGAGTTAAAATACCATGCTTATCAACCATACATGTTGCGTACAGGTAGTTTACCTCGTCGTTTTCACAAGAATTGTTCGTCCATGCTAATATCCTAAAATCTACTCAGATATCATCTACGAATAGACTATCAAATGTTTTGTTACTGAAGGCGTCAGGAAAGGTTATGCATCGACTAAACTAATTCTATATACGACGGAAGAAACGATCACAACTAAAGAGGAAATGGGGGAATCGTTTGTCAACTTGTAAAATATTAATTGAACGATTGTGCAGAAATCAAAATTACACAAGTTGTGCTGTTTTAGATTGTTTGTCTTATCACTAGTTTTGTACGTCGAAGGTCGACATACACTACGTATAGTATGGATAACGAGTAAATCTGTGTGCATAGATACGATATTTTATTAATGAATTTAAGCTTCCAAGTAACATGTGTGTTTTATACTGAGGCTAGTATAGTGTACCTACACATGTAAGCTTTAAGGAATAGTGGTGGGTAATCGCAGGCTAGAATATCAATCACTCCAAGCTCTCAACTGCATAATAGTGCCAGTTAACCTGTAATTTTGTAATTTAAGGCTTACTTTAATTTGATATGACCATATTGTGCGCAAATTTGTGGCAAGCAGGTGCAGCCAATTTTCGCGTGGCCTGTAATTTATTAATTAATTTATCATACGGCACCAGTGGTGTTCTGCAACACGAGGAGTCAGTAAAACATGTTAGGGACTGTTAATGATAAAGACTATCTTTTTGATTACACCGCTGCTAGACTAACAATGCGCTTTGTCCCTTATTGTGTTTGTCATATGTATAGCGTATAGTTATACATAAAGGAAAGTTGAGGGATTAATATTAGTCATAGGACTACATTTTCCATTATTATTTCAAATGCTATTTCTAAATTGACTTCACTATCTCCATAACAATCAAACAGGCAGGTTTTTATTTTGTTATTCAGAGAGGTTCTGTTTGGCATTTATATCGACATGTTGATGTGGCAGAGGTGGAATACATACATGTTATTTAGATAAGTTTCACAATTGGAATTTGTTAATACACAGCGCTGCTGAGTATGGCAATACTCATACTTTACCTTTTAAGATGAACAAAACAATGGATCGACATTCGTGCTTAAACACTGGATCTCTGAGAGGAAATGAACAATGCATTTGAATCATGCATACGGCCATGCCAGTTTACATATCCTTATGTTTTATTATTCCATCTATTCATGCTGTTGGTTTGTGACAAAGGATCTACATTTTTGTCGTGCATTCTATTTTGACCCAAATCATCAGTTGATATAGATTAGAATAATGAATTAACAATGTCACGAGGTCAGCAGATGCAAAATCGCAAGACAGGTGAAGTGGAAGATATAACTTACAATTTCTAACGTTTCGATGTTATCAAGATATGGACTTCTAATTGTGGACAACGGTAGATATCCCTAGCCAGACAACCATGTAACTTAGTGATTCGCTTTCTTGTATACAGTAATGGTCAAAGTCATTTTTTATACGCCAATTTTAACACACATTCCCGAATAAACTTCCGCAGACGAGTGCGTTGCGTCTCTTTAATTAATTATACTTCTCTTTTTCATTTTCAGCAAAAACAGTTTTACTGATAGAATATGTTATTTACAATAAATGAACCTGAATATACCCCATATGATAAACAAACGTTCTGTTGTCTTCAAATGCATTTGTCATCGGTACTCCCTAAACAGTCGGTTCCACTAATTTAAAAGCATTCTCCAGTTGAATCTCGTACCAAGATATTAGTACTAAGATATTAATCCGACACAACACGCATGTTTACCTTAACTTCAGTTGACGGACCAATTGGATAAGCATACACTAAATTATACGTGTGTCATTCGAACGGTACAACTCTTTCTATGTTCACTTATTATTAAGTTATAATCATCAATAAAATAGAAAATTGTTATTGTACTATTTACTCAATTAACCCGTAGAATGGCCATGGATAACGTTGAGGTAGATGGAATTTAGTCTGAATCTAGTGGTGAGTTCTCCTCTTAAGCGCTCATCATCTCATGCCAGCATCTAGCCTTGTTAGCCGCCCACCTGTGTGGACATGGACATGTTTGTATTGAGAGGTTTCGTGCTCTGATGGCTGCCAGGAATCATGAAAGGGGGCACGCGGGCTGAAAATTAGCCGCGCGTGCAGGTCACGTGACGGCACGTGCCATATAGGATGCCTTGCTGTCAGCACATGTGCACCCTGTGCTGCCATGTCTACTTAATCTATGCCATGATAATGTGTGTTGTGCCAGATTAA
>OZ012689.1:2076038-2116038 GCA_963942565.1 Maea johnstoni | reverse complement strand
ATATATACGAATTCAACATACTGACCACTCTAGATAGTTATGAGAGACATTGAAGCAGATTATTAGTACACTCACACCACACAGGATTTTAGTTCATTATGACACTATTAATATTTTAAAAAGTTTATAAGACACATTCAGTGCATCTGTGGTTTTAACAGTTCAGATCGTCTAATCTCATGGATGGTTTTACGAAAACTTGCACATTGTTTGATATTTTTACCGTCGTTTAGTATTATCTTGAACTTCTGATCCTCTGGTAAAAAAGAACACACTTGGATTGACTCCTCTAGTCTTGTACATAGAGTCGCTCTCTGTTTATTATTTAGAGGGCAGGTAAGAATAAGATGTTTGTTGGTGATGAGTTTATATGTTCATGAGTCAAAAGGTTATTCAATTCATGGCTTTTTACGATCTTGTAAATTTCTACTAGGTGTGTAACATCTGAACAATGCCACTAGACGCATTTAATAATAATTTAGGTCTATATGGACGGCGTGACGGGTAACCCCCGTTTTAGTTTGGATTTTTAACAATGATAGCTATATTGCAAAGCTAAATAGATTTCTATGTGTGGGGTATTTGTAAAGGGACTTTAAGTTTTAGATGTTACTGTCACCTTGTCGAATGCCCTACTATGCCATTAAGGATGACTTGAATAGAGCTGATGCCTATGTGATTCTATCGAATTCTCTAGTCATGTCAATCACCACCCGAGGCTGTTGTTTTATTCATGTCAACTAGGAACTGGGTGCCTAAAAATGGCATTTGTAAAATAGTTGGGCGTCCTATGGTTCAGGGAGATCACCACATTCTCAGATTACAACCATGAACATGCATTTACTTATTGAAATAAGGCATAATATCCTTATACAATTTCATGGAAATTATATTGAGGAGGGAAAACTTCAATTACCGGTATATGCTTGACAGGGACATTTTACGAAACTTACTCACCACAAAATTGGGTGTCCAGTGAAATGATTTTTAAAGGTTTGAGTGTCCTGAAGCGTGATTTTTGAGGGGTTGGGAGACCACATGACACCTAGACGCCCTGCTGGCTGAGACTTAATGACACGGAGTTTAATCGTACTCACATATTCCAGGTAGGCCTTGCGCCAGGTGTAGGTCAGAGAAGGCAGGTAACATGGAGGATGGGTAGATGGGCAGTGTGGCCCCTGTGCCGCCGCTACTGTGGCTGCGGAGGGTCTCTATACTCAGCTGCTGGCGCTGGATGTGTAGTGTGTTCAGGTCCAGTTCTGTGTGCGCCTTGATATTCAGCCTACCACCACCACCACCACTACTACTACTACTACCACTAACACTCCCGTGCTGCGAGCTGGGCTGGATGGTCGTGAATGCTGAGAGTCGACCCTCACCCCCTTCTCCCCCTCCCCCACCCCCTGGGGAATGCACTGTTGTCGCCGCTGTCTGTGCAGACAGGTTAAGTCCACTGTTGTAGAGACTTTTGCTCAGGGTTGAGAAGGCTGTCTCAGTCCGTGCAACCTTCGCAACGGCATCCATTTTGATGATATCCATTCTCATTAAAAAAATTGAAACTATATCGTTAAGTTGCACACGAAGTTTGAAATCTGGACGTTCGGCTCCAGTTTGATCTAAGAGAAGAGCCTATTTTTGGCGTATGAGGATGAGGAGGTGATGCGCCGCTCAGTAGCTGTGTGTTTAGCGACGGAGGGGCTGCAGTTACCTGCAGGCAGCAGCGTGGAGCACGGGGACCTCTACTCGCGGCCTACCCTGACGTCGTCGTCCTATGATCACCTGTACTACGGAGGACCGCTTGGAGGATGGAAGATATTCCTCAGCCTCAAGGTGTGCGGCCGCTGCTTCCCGTATGCGCTGCCTTATATCTCATTCACCACTGGCGGGCTGAGAGTGTGCGATGGCGGCGGCAGCGGCAAGGATCCCCCGCCCGTTCTCCTGTGAATCCCGTCTCCCTCTCCCAATGGCACCGCAGCCGGCAAACATCCGTCCACTCTGCTTCAAAGACTGGCCCTCGCTTGATAAATCAATGTTTCTTCTTCCCCTAATGCGATCCTAATGGACCCAAAACCACGGCTTAATGACACCACGTAAACTTAAAAGACTTGCTCTACTCGGAGTTAATTAAATCATGCCATCTCATTGGCTCAGATATATCAATATTATAATGAAGATAATGGGTGTGCTTCTCGCGTCACCTGTGGATTTTCACGTTCCCTGCGGATGCGCGAGTGGCAGCGAGGACTGTAGTTAATCCACACGCGATAATTGGCACAATAATGTTCTAATGACTCCCGCACAACTAAATTAAGTTTTCAATAACTGTTCACCTCGCTTATCGCGGCACCTGCGCGCACGTGCGCAGGGGATAATTTGGGGCGATAGATTATGATTAAGCTTAGGGCTCGGACTATTGTCTGACTCCAACACAAGACAATTAACATTGGCTTAAACAATGCGCAGCGCACTCATTGCGCGTGTGGCTTGCGGACAGACGAGGGGGTAAGAGATATACGAACAACCGATTCCTGCAATAACCATTCAATAAAAATAAATATTTTCTGTTACGTCGTTGAATGAATGCGTGGAAATGATTATTTTCATCGTTGGTCGGAGATCCAGCACCCAATCAGTATAATCTGTATCACTAAGCACGCGACCCCTCCCAATTGTTGTATTTAGTTTTACTGATAGATCATTGCAGAAATACATATTACTGGGTTTCCCGTTTTTAGTCGGCTTGGGTTCTCTCCAAAGAAGTAATTTCTTTGGGCGACATAATTGATATGTTTGAAACAAACATGTATGCAGGGCAAGCAAACTCAAATCTGACTCGTATGCTTTCAAGGACCTACGGTATCGTAGTGAAGCTTTGCAAAATGTGTGGCCTAGCAGCTATAGGAGACGTCCACCACGTTGCCATCCAATGTGAGGCGTACTCTGAAATGGCTAATGTTCACGTACCGTGAGATTCATGAAAAATGTAGCGAAGTATATGAACGAATACTCGTTGATGACGACATAGACATGTTGTACATTATACTGGACAAACCAATAGAAAATGGGGAATTGAAAGCAATGGTACCTCTATGACTGATGGATGGGACGATGAATACACGCTATGTATCAATCTCATGTGGGGGGTACATACGCTCGTTATCAAAATTTAGAAATACCCCTAAAGAACTTATTTCAGCCCAAAAAACACCCTTAGTTAGAAAAAATGCTTACTTTTCCCAGTAAAAAACACCCCTTCTTTTATCAAAACGCTGACATTGGATGAACGGGAACTATAACACGTATTTTAACTTTTGATGTCATAATCCTCTGCCTGTTTAGCGGCAGCTAACTCGGAAGACCAGTCACTTCGAGAGTCAGAGCTGCGTATATTTCGTGGATTGTAAGGGGATTTTCACCCCTCATACTTCGTACCTGGGTACAAAAAAGTACCCTTCTTTCTACAAATCGCGGACATGCGGAGGTCTTAAAAAAGACCCCTTTCTTCTGCGAAATACGTAACGCGGATGCGGCCCCCTCTGTACCTGACCAACTTTAAACTTGTTTTAACTTCGCAAAATGCTGTTTTTTTATTTGCGCCTTAAACAAACATGAAACATAAAACATTTGTTATATATTATGCTTGTTCTCATCACGAAATTGAATTCACAATGTAAATCATAGGAAAAGATACTAGTTGTATGAGTGTTCTAACTCCTCATATACATAAATCCATGTCTACATTATTTTCGATCAATGCTTTACACTATTCCAAACACTATTGATGGTGCAATACCCTTTTTACAGCATTAATGTTAGATATTCTTTCCCTCTCTATATTATCATAAATACTAGTAACCCTTTTTGGTGCCAAATCGCTTTTGTTACAATGAATTCTTTTCGTCCCCTCCAAAGATTTTTTTCTTTATCAGAAACTTCTATAGTGCTATTAGTTTTTTCACGCAACCACACGTCTGTTTTGTGCCATTACTCACTTGTTCTAGGGCAAGTAATGAATACATGATATATTGTTTCTGGAGATGCATCACAAAATGGACACTTATCACATATCAAGTTCATAGCATGTAATTTATGATTTGTTACAATTCTGTTATGTAATGATTTAAATTGAATATTTTTAACATGGGAACCTTCTAACATTTTAGACAGCATCTTAAATGATTTTTCAAGATACGAATTGGTATATCCTCATTCATTATGGCTGACCACTTATTTTGAACCTCCGTTAATATGGATGCATTGTAATTTCGTAAAGTATTAAAAGTCATTGAGTGACCTTTAATACCATATCCAGTCTTTTGTAACCACCGGGGTATGGATGGACCTATTTTTCGAATGATCTTTTAAATTCCTTTGTGTAAATTGACAATATCAAAACGAAGGTTTGATATTCTACATGATTAGTTTTCTATCCATCAACTTCCCATCATGCCCCAAAACATCCCCTGTAGTTCTAAACCTCTTTTGAAAGCTTTGTTTACTATTAAGCAGCGAGGATTTTGAGTTATACCATAATGGAATTAAATGAACTCTAGGGCTTCTTTGCATTGAAATTGTTGTTTGTAACTCTATACCTCCCATCACCACATTTTCCCAAAATTGATTCTTCACCTTTTTAAAAATCTTTTCAGCATACCTATCTCCAAATATTGGGATTAAGTCTAATTTATATAATGTTTTGGAAATGTTGCCCAACCTGAATATTGTGACTGTATTGTCATGAAAGCTTAAGGGCTTTATCAAATATTATCAAGTTGGGCATTTTCAAACTTTGGAGGCTTTCCATAAAAAATCCTTAAAAATTCTATCTAAATTATCAACAGTATCTCAGTCGCGGCTTGGCAGAGACAGCAGGATATGTGTTTACTTTGAAATTAATAAGATTCTAATCACCGGTACCTTTCCATAAGGTGTCACTTGTCATTTATCCATAGAGATAGTAAGTTTCATATCTCTTTCAGCTTTTGATAGATATTCAATTTAGTGATTTTTATCATTTCCATAACATATTATGTTATACAAAGAGAAATAAACTCATCTGTCTTTGAACTTTTTTCAGTTACTAGTATTTGATTGAATAAAAGTGTTCAAATATAACATCCATCAAAAACTTAAATAATTCAAAATACATCGATGGATAGAAAGATTCTTTATCAATGCTGCTTATGAATATCAAGTGACCATAGCTCTGGGTTTGTCATTCGTCGACCGTGATTCGACTACATGTTCAAAAATAAGTTACTTTGACTATACCACGATGTAAAAAATCCATTTGCATATAGGTAGTTTTATGATATTATCTATCTTTGCATAGAGTAGTAGATACTTGTTTATATATCATACTTTTTGGGGGAGGGGGGGGGAATGTTAGAGCTGGTACCTGTTCTCTATTCGAGTCCGAGATGAGTTGGGAAAGATACCACAGACTTCTCCTGAAAATGTATTTGAATATAGAGGACTAGAGAAAATGTCACACTTCGTAACAATCAAATTAACAATTTAGATTATAAACCGGTGTTCGTCATACAACCTTGAACCCCCTATGTATCCACAACCAACTGATCTGAGTTCTATAACTGCGCATCGCCTGATGGCATGTAGTGTAAAAACAATTGTAGGAAAGACAATGGCGAATATACAAACATGGGACTCAGAGGCTAGTGTGAGTTCAGTGCGGAGGAACGAATGGAGGAAGTGGACCATTTAAGCAGCAAGGGTGATATTGGTTAATAGGTTGATTGATAAAGTAGTGTTTTGTCTCACCGTATATGACATACCAAACCGTCTTTGAGCATTTCATCTTTGGTCAGCCTAAGAGAGTTAGCCGAGAGTGCTCTGCCAAGCTTTTCTCGGCTTGTGATTGGTAGAGGCACAGGCTGGATATATGATGTACCCTAGGTGTTACAATGCAAAGCTGAGTAACCCCAAAGGATCTATCTATTCATTGAGAAATGGTTCCTTCAGGAAAATCGCCCGTATTATTCAAACGTCTACTGTGCCCGAATTATTCCCTCTGCATATACTGATTGTTCCCCCCGGGTATTTACGTAGTGCCTCTAACATCTGTAAGAGGTGATACCTGCAAAACCAAGCCATTGCGACATCCCTGCTAAATGGATTTGCCGTTTGGGAATCCCAGCTTGATGGCTCAGCCGTGGTGGCATCCGTCATGCTGTACCCCCCCCTAAATGTGGCTTAGCCATGGGGGCACGGGGCATCCCAACTATTAGATGGCTCCGCCATTGGGGCATATCTCGCGCTATATGGACCAGCCACTGGGGCATGCATCATGCATTACGGCTCAGCCATGGGGCCATCCTTTATGTGCTAGAGAGCTCAGCTATTGGGGTATCCATCAAGCCATACTGCTCAGCTATTGGGGCATCCCGCCTGGTGCTAGACAGTCTCAGCCATTGGCGCATCCCTCTCGCTGTGCGGTTCAGCTATTGGGAAATATTTCTCGCTATACAGATCAGATATGTGGGCATCCCTTCTGTATCAGACCGCTCAACCATTGGAGCATCCCTAACGAAATACAGATCATCCATTGGGGCAATCCCCCTGGTGCTAGATGGCTCAGCCTTTTGGGCATCCCTGCTTGTGTCACAGGGCTCATGTATGATGGCATCCCTCACGCTATTGGGATCAGCCATTGTGGGCATCGCTCCTGTGCTGCCTGGCTGAGTCATTGGGGCATCCCTCAAGCTATACATCTCATTCATGGGGGCATCACTGCTGGTGCTGGACAGCTCGGCCTAGCAATCATGGCATCACTCCCATGCTATACGGGTTAGCCATGGAGGTATCCTATCTGTGCTTGTTGGCTGAGATTTATGTGTGTAATGCCAATTGAACAAGGTTAATTACCCTTTGTGTATCCCTTCCCTTCCTTTTCGTGATTAGACAAAACCTTAAATGCAAGGAGGGAGAAGGGGGAGGGTTGCTAAATCCTGGTGACGGGTCTGTACTGGCAATGTACCTCTCAAGCTAGTGCTGCTCATCCATGCATAATGAAGGAGGATGGGGAGGGGTGCTAAATCCTGGTGACGGGTCTGTGATGTGGATGTACCTCTCAAGCTAGGGGCCCATCGTATTAGGTCGGGGGTAATGGGTGTGTGCTATATCGCAGTGAAGGGCAAGCAGGTAACGAGTTGTGTCATGTAGAAGCGAGAAGGAGAACTCGGTCACAACCATTTCACTGTGATAACGATTTTCTGGCCGCAGTTTCCGCAGTGCGCAGGTGCTGCCTTCGATCTCTCCACTCTCTGGGCCGCTCTGCATGGCGGGGACGGCGGCGGCAACGGCAAGCTCAGTGAAGGGGGAGAGACTGGGAATGTTGAACTAGTTCTGGGGCCTGTATTGCTGCCATCAATCTCTATCTTATTCACAAACACTAGTTCCTCACCGTCGCAGAAGGACAGGCACTCACCCTATTCATCATCCTGTAATCGTCTGATATTCGCATGGCCCTGAACCTAGCATTTATATCTTGTGCAAGGCGAAAGTACAGCTGTTTGTGTGTAAATGATGGAAAACTCGTCATGATTTATTTATTGATATATTTGATCCTAATAAGCATGTCTATCAATCGTTATCACTCAGGCTGCTTTGTGGAGTGAACGCAGGGAAGAAGACTTCGATATAGCTAAGGTGAAATTCTTCCTTGTATATTTTTTTCCACGAATGTCGATTGTTTCATTCATCTGAGGTTTTTCTAAATTGATTCTGCGAACATAACACAACGTTTTACCATCTACTCATTTCACGGCACATTGGTATATTAAGCTCTCAGGCAGAAATAACATTGTAATGTCGATGCACGAATATATATAGCCATGCCGTCGATTTGACCATGTCGTCAAATTTAGGGAGTCTTTGCAAAAAGTATCATTTTTCAGCAAAAATGATATTTTTACAATCCTTCACTCTCTTAGAATAAGTTAAAATCGGTCTAATTTCGTTCATTTTTGTTTACATAGGCTTTAGTTAACCAATATTTTCCGTATACAGTTATTCATGTACATGATTTAACATGAGAAGCCAAGGAATGAAACATATTCAACTTCAATTGAATCATAAGGTTAGGTCATTGCTTTTAGGTAACAGATAGACTGTATAGATGCTACCAGGGTCTTGGCTGGTGATTGACTAGTCAGGCCTTCAGCATTCGTAGTAATTTTAAAAGGGCGAAAGATCCCACCTCAGAACTTCTTTATAAAATAATAAAACACTTAATCGTTGTCACCTGCCGGCCTGGGGGAAATTATTAAACATATCAAACATGTACCTAATGGTTTATGTGTATGTTTTTTTCGTGAAAAGGGAAACACGGGGCTTAATGGCAATGTAGGGTATTCGAAAAAGTGGCAATAACATCTTAAACTTTAAGCCCATTTGAAAAATACCCGTCGTTAGAAATTCATTAATCTTTGCATAAACTATCAGAGTCAGATCCCATTTGAAAATCCGAAATAAAAAGGGGGGGGGGGGGGGGGGTCACCAGTCATGCCGTTCATATAGGTGGCGACAAATTGGCACTAAATTTGCAAAATTCGCAAATTATAAGTCCATTCAAAAAATACCACACATTATTTCATCAAACCTCAGGAAGGCTTTCATTGTCATGTCCCTTTGAATATCCAAAATAAAAAGAGGGGGGGGGGGGGTCACCAGTCATGTCGCACACGGTGCCGTTTTGGCGCCACCTATATTGCCGGCATAATTGTTGACCCCCTTTCATATTTTGGAAATTCAAAGGGAATCTGACAATGGAAACCTATGGAAGGTTTGATGTAATTCTAATCGCAAATTGTTTTTTAAATGAACATTCAACTTTAGACATGAAATTTGCAAATTTAAGTGTCGCTTTGCTGGCGCCACCTATATGGACGGCATTATTGGTGACCCCCTTTTTATTTTGGATTTTCAAAGAGGATCTGACAATGATAGCAGCCAATGTTTAATGGATTTCTAACTGTGTAGTATTCTTAAATGGGCTTAAAGTTTTAGATGTTGCTGTCACCGTGTCGAACATCCTACTATGCCTTTAAAACGTTTGTATATAGTTATACCCATCTTCCTCCAGATGGCACTACAAGACAGGCCTGCCATGAAGTAGCGACATCTAGCGGTAGTTTAAGAAACAAGTTGCCTGGTTCTCCAACAACAACATGGCGTCCGACGTGGCAACTGAGCGAGTGGCACTCGTCCTTTTCAGTATCTTATTATTTTCTGGCAAATCTGATTGTATTGAAGAACAAGATGACGCGGTGTTTCAAGCAAGAAACCAAGCTGCGATGAAATTTGGAAGCGCAAAACCAAGGAGGTGCGTATGGACAGTTGATTGTGATGAGGAATATTCTAATTCCCCAGTTATCGCCCAGAGCGAAATGGGAACCTCTGGCGCAGGTTTCAGATGAATACCTCAGGCTCACCCTCTGGCTGTGATTCATTACATGACGCGGAATAATTATTGAACAGGTATTTAGGTTCGGCAGGTGAATAATCTGTGGAGGCTCAGTTGCTTTGAAATAGTGATATTGAACAAAACTATGTGTAGGGACTAGGTCTAGGGAATAATATGGCAATAATTAAGGCTGAGGCTATTTACCGAACATCTCGGTAAATAAGGAAATTTTCTGCCTTATTTACCGAACATCTCGGTAAATAAGAAAATTCTCAGCCTTATTTACCGAACATCTCGGTAAATAAGGAAATTTTCTGCCTTATTTACCGAACATCTCGGTAAATAGTGTTAAATTCAGCACTATTTACCGAACATCTTGGTAAATAGCTGTGAATTCAACGTTATTTACCGAACATTTTGGTAAATTTATAAGGTTGAATGATTTCTTTTCTACCGAGAGGTATCTTGGTAAATAAGGGTGAATATTTGCCTATTTACCGACATGTTCGGTAAATAGCATTGAATTAAACACTATTTACCGACATTGCCAGACCCCTTAATTACAATTAGAGAAATCAGATGTCTAATCGTCAAGTGTGGAAATAGTCAAAATTAAAATGCATAACTAATAATACATTCAATTATGCTGGATACATAAAGGGTTAAAAAACAACAAATGAAGTATATAAAAAAAATGTGAGCAATGCGACAATGAAAGTTAGGGGTAAAACATTTAAAAAAAACATATATTGACTCCTACACTAGAAGTAGAATGGAAGTAAGTGTGGAACATGTCTGGGTATCTTTTTGGACATCTAAACCCTTAAAACGCACCCCTCAGGATACCCATAATTTTTTTGTGAGGAATTTCTTGAAATGTTTATCTCAAGCATATTATTGAGTTTTTTATTATCCGTATCATTCCCATGACATTGTACAAGGATACCATGCCTTATTTAGATAGATTTATTCATGTCTATGGTTGAAATCTTAGCATATAGTGGTCCCTCTTAAAAATTTGGACGCCCAAATATTTTACAATTGCCAATTTTAGGCAACCAGTTTAAAAATCCTGGCTAAGACCCTGGTGTGGAACTTACAGGGAATGCTAATATCAAAATAAGGCTTAGAATAATGGTCGTAAACTAATAGGTACATGTAGTTGTGGTTACAGAGAGCGCCTTCACTTTCATCATTACTAGCAGGGAGAAAAGTTGCGTTTCAGAGAGTTGATGCAATACAAGTAGACCGAAGGGAGAAAAGTGGATCTTGGAAAGAGAGTGAAAAAGTTGTGCAATTACACTTGAGAGGAAGGACATGTACCTATTTGCACAAGGATAATTAGCGAATCGTAATTAGCTGAGCCACTGGCACCGACGTAAAGTGATTTAAACATGGACGTGTGTAAGTTTGCGTCCATGTCTAAGCACAGGTATTTGTATGCGTATAATGGTCCGAAAATGATTATGGGGACGTAGGCCACCCTCTTATGAAGCCTGATACGAACTTTCAGGTTTATCCGATCACTGCAAAGCGAGAAAAAAGACTTGAAAGTACATGTATATAATGCCAGGACTAATATATATATATTAGACAAGTCCTGACAATATACTTTCAAGTCTTTTTTCTTGCTTTGCAGTGCTCGGATAAACCTGAAAGTTCGTATCAGGCTTCATAAGAGGGTGGCCTACGTCCCCACAATCATTTGATTGTTATATAGTAACAATTTTTACCAATTTTCGGACCATTATACGGACACAAATGCCTGTGGTCTAAGCAATTCCTATCTGAAGTGCACATATGATCTAAGGCTATTTCGAACTTAACACCAAATAACACACCATAGAGTACTAGTCTAGTAGCATACGAAGAGAGGAGATTGTTTAACCCAGCAAGAGTAATATCTTTCACTACAGTATTTCTAGACAGAATTCTTCGCAATGAAGATATTTGTCCATATTTGTAACCTGTCTAAAATCATATGCCGACTACAGATGTGAACAGGTGAAGGACTCCATTATAAGTTAAACACACGACATCTGCTTGCGAACTTTCTTAACGAGTTCTTTATCAGTTCTTGTATGTCTGAATTTATTTGGCTAACAGCTTTTCCCCACAAAAAGTTCGTTTATGCCATCCAAACTTGGCAATCCGCTAGTAGTCAATGGTAGTAGGAGCACTACCGCGTGTTTGTATAAACATATTTTTTGTCTCAACTCCGCAAAATGTTGATTTTGCTCATAAGGTCCCATGAATAACTTGCCCATTTCAAACAATGACGATCTGCCAAGTTTGGAAGGCAAAAACGAACTTTTTGTGCCTCGTTACAGCCAGTAAATAAAGCTTGAAACACCCGCGCACACCTCCAACACGACTATATCTCGCGAGATCTCGCCGACCAAACTCTCGGTAAATAGTGATAAATTTAGCGCTATTTACCGCGACGATGTTCGGTAAATAGCCACTCCGAATAATTAATAGGCTGAGGCTATTTACCGAACATCTCGATAAATAAGTAAATTTTCAGCCTTATTTACCGAACATCTCGGTAAATAAGAAAATTTTCAGCCTTATTTACCGAACATCTCGGTAAATAAGAAAATTTTCAGCCTTATTTACCGAACATCTTGGTAAATAGCTGGGAATTCAACGTTATTTACCGAACATTTTGGTAAATAAGGTTGAATAATTTCTTATTTACCGAGAGGTATCTTAGTAAATAAGGATGAATCTTTGCCTATTTACCGACATGTTCGGTAAATAGCGTTGAATTAAACACTATTTACCGAACATCTCGGTAAATAGCTGAGTTCAACGTTATTCACCGAACATTTTGTCTCTTTGGTTCTTGTCCCCCAAAAAATAAAACTAAAAAAAAGTATATTTCTGCCAGAATGTTCAATAAATAGTGTTAATTTCCACCCTATGAAGAGATGAATAAGCATGGATGACGACTTGTAACAAAAAACGCCATCAAAAATATTTCTAGAGCCCTTTTAGGGATTTCATTTGGCTAGACCAGGCAGGAGACTTGCCCCCGTAGGCTGTCCGTACCATTTGCCGTGGGAAGGCCCGTCAGAGCAACAATAGCATAGGGTCGTAACGTTACGGTACGGGGGTCGGGAATTTGGCCACCCGCCTTTAATTGGATTTGATGTTTTGACAGGTTTTCAGAAATAATGTGTGATAATTCCTGTGTATAAAATGGGGTTCCCTTGCTCAACAATATCTTATGCAAGGATGGGCACAAACGGTAACAATTGAGTAACTCTTTTCTAACTTTTTCTCGAAAATTTGTCCCCAAAAGCCCTATTTCACAAATTTGACCATCGTGATTTGAAAACAAAAATGATGACCTATCATGTTCTTTATGTCCTCTTATCAAGAGCATTGTGTAGATTGCGTAGACAAAAATTGGTAAAAATTAAACTAGGCAATTCTGACTAATATCAATTTTTGGTTTAAAACTTGTTTCTCGAATTCCTTGATTTTGCCCAATAATTCCTATGTTACAGCAGGGCAAAGTCAAGTTGTTACGGAGTTACATATTTGCTGTTCACTGCTAAATAACAGTTTTATTAAAAAGGCATTGATATAAAGTTATATATGGTTAGAAAGGGCTTGTGAAGTACTTTATAATGGTATAAAATTCATTTTCATAAAAAAAAAAATTTGATGGTTAAAAAGTGAAAAAACATGCCCGTTACGGAGTCACGGAAAATTACCACCTGTTTTTCAAGGTTTTAATCAGATATCTTTTTCTTGCTGTTGCAATTAGATACTCTAAAAGAAAACTCAATATGTAGATAGATAAACTTGTTTTTAACCCTTGTCATGCTAGACCCCCATATGGGAGAACATATCCCCTGGGACCAGGGATATTGTGGGTCTACCCACCAAATCAGAAGGATTTCATAGATTTTTTTTACTTTTTCAATAATGTGCTTCACAAACAAATAGAAATTTAGAAAAAGGGAAAACCTTGATATCTAGTATAATTCAATACCCCTTAATCAACCTATGGAGTTTTTATTTTGCTAAGTGCAAGGGTACCCAAAGACCGGATATATCTGGTGTTGGTCACACAGGCAAGATATGTAGCGCCGGATATATCCGGTGTTAGCAAGAGCAGGGTTAACAACATAAGACAAAAATTTAGTTATAATTGTTACCAAAACTGGTTTTATTGAAAAAAACATTACTGAAGGTTGCGTTACGGAGTTACACTCACCAAACGTTACAGAGTCACATATTCATAATAATGCACAAAACTCTATCAAAAGTTGTTTAATTTGGTCCAATTACCATGAATTACTCTAAAAGAAAACTCAATCTGTAGATAGATAAACTTGTTTTAAACAACATAATACAATAGTTTAGTTATAATTGTTACCAAAACTGGTTTTACTAAGAAAAACATCACAGAAAGTCCTGTTAAGTTGTTATGGAGTCACAGTCATCAAATGTTACAGAGTCACATATTCACATTAATGCACAATACTCTATCAAATGTAGTTTTATTTGGCAAATGAATATAAGAAATGAATGTAAAAGTGAATATTTCTTGCAAGAAGACCTAACAAAGTGTATTAAAATCAGACAATTTATTTTTTGCACCTGCTTTTCACCATAGTGAGGTGCTGTTGGACTGCTTTGTAAAGGTATTTGAGTATAGACAGGAAAGGTTTGTCTCTTAACAAGCTAACAGGATAGGGATGTATGGGATGTTAGGTGTCTGGGACACTTCCTTTTTCTGACATTACACATAGCAATCGTGGCTATATTGTTACTAATTGCATAAATGGTACGATTTCCCATGTAGCAATAAACATATGAGTTGATCTGTCCTCTGGGACTGGATTACCTACAGCTGTTACTACAACTGTCCAATTGTTTACAGTTAGCCACCCGGCCCACCCCTCTGCCCTTCCTTATTTAGTGGCTTCCTATTGTCTGGATTAGTGCTACCTTTGCATTGTGAATATTGATGAGGTTAATCTTAAAAAGGCACTCAAGGTCACATTATTCAGAATTTCAAGAGGGAAACATGTCATTGTCCATCACTGAGAAAAGCAGAAAAACAGGGAAAAGATCAGAGCTAACCCTGGGCTCCATGAGAGAATGGCAGTGAAGGATCGGATAAGAAAACAGATCAAAAAGCAGAATCCACCAGAACTGACAAAGGAACAAATAGTAGGAAAGATAGAGAGGTAAAAAGAAAGCACAGAGAGAAGAAAAGAAGCTGTTGGAAAAGAAAAGTTGTGTACTACAGAATAAACTAAAACTTCCTCTTACTCCACATGCTCACTGGGAAAGGTGATATATTTAGTCTGGCCTACTATGCCTAAGAAGCAGCTTTGCTAGACAGCATGATCAAAAAACTAACTCCTACTAAAAGGAAAGTTGCTGTACATCACATTCAGGACCTTAACTAATCACCTCAGCCTTGGCAAATCCACCTACCTCACCATTATGTTATGAATACAGGTGGATAGGATGAGGCAGAATTAGATGGAATCACATAATTCTCTTCAGAACAAACTCTTTATTTTGTGAGATTATAGGTTTGCGTAGACTCAGAATAACATGGTTATGAAAATAATTATGCCATGTATTTTCTTAAGGTCATGAAATAGTACTAAATTGTGTTCTTAAGAAATGAGTTTTACCCACCTTAAATGCCCCTTGACATACATGTGACTCCGTAACGTTACAGAGTCACACATTTCACTCCCAATAAAAACCTCTAAAAAAATAATTTTCCAAGAAACAACTTGTATTGGATTTAAAAGGGTCCCTTAAAGCTTTCTTTCACCAAGTTTGGTATTTTTATGTTAAGGTTAACACTTAGAAAATTTAAAAATACCTGTTTTTTGCGTTACAGAGTCACATGTTACGGAGTCACATATCACCTAATTTCAAATTTATGAAAAAACACCTTTTTATTTCATAAAAGTGTGTGAATGTTTAAAGGATGATTATAAGTCTTATTAATAACCCATAAATTGCATAGGTAGCCTTTAAATCAAAATAAATGACCAGCAGTACTAGATTGTGTTAAGTAGGGTTAGTGTTAGTTATAAACATTTTGTGTGATTACCAAAACGTCCTTGAATAAATCCTTAATTTCTCTTTAATTTCAAAATAAAATTAAAATCTAAATACATATCCAGAAACTAGAGATTATAAGCTTTCCAACCATATAAGACACCAAACAGTTTGATGAAGTTCATTTTTTTGCCCTAGATGATGACTCTTGCTTGACTTGCCCAGCAGTAAAATAATTTCAACAAGGCAGAACAGTATTTCACGCAGTGTCAGTATCTCTGAATGGATAAATTTAGTAAAGAAAGATAGTTAAGATACCGATTTTGGAGAAAGATGTTTGTGACATAAATTGCATTAATTTTTCAAAAATCTGTATAAAAAAGTCAATGACTCCATAATTTTAAGTTCTTTTGAAGATCACTGTGCTATGTTCTTTCCTCATGCAAAGATTCAGGAAAATTTAAAATACTTATAAAAGTGTCGTAAGACCTTAACTGAACAGCCTAATGAGCACTTTGGCCGATGGGAGATTTTTAATATTCTTTTTCTTTAAATGTACACTATACTTTAGTTTTTTAACAATTACTTTTCTTTGCAATACTTGAAGTGGGTTTTAGGGTCTCTTAATAGCATAGAACTGGGGGTTAAAACTGGCACAGTGTATAATTTAAAGTATCTATTTAATGAGCAGCATACGTCCAGGCTGCTTTATTTTGTTCTGCCCGCCCACGAAAAATGTATGTATACCATAGAGGAAACCACAACCCTACAACCTGACGTAACTCGCTATCGGCAGGTAAATGGTAAATAGAGCATGACACACCTGGCGCACACCTTCGACAGCACTAGATCTCGCGAAATCTCGCGAGAAGAGACCAACGATATGTTCAGTAAATAGTGATAAATTCGACGCTATTTACCGCGATGTTCGGTAAATAGCCACTCCGTAATTAATAATATGACGCGAAGCTTTGGATGATCATTTTTTTTAACTTCTGACCAAAATACAGCATTGATTGACCGTAAATTAATGGCATACAAAACATTACGATTTTAACCCATTAACACTCAGACCAGCCAAAACAGGCCTGACAAATTTGGAAATATATTATTTACAAAAGCATTTTCTGGAAAACACATGAAGGAGAAATGTTTATCAGATGCCAAACTACAACTCTCTTTCAAATATTTTGTGAACTTTCGCTCTGTTCTCAAGTTATTTTCAAAAGTATGAAAGTAGCAGACGTTAGGTTCTGGTGGAGCTCTAAGTATGAATGGGTTAAACTGTCTTAAAATTTATATTTCGCAACTGATTTTGACGAGAATTCAATGGTCAGTAGAATGAATTCTGGCGGTTCTATCGATCTAAACCGCATTAAAATTGACCCACGGACAGGCGAGAAATTCAGTTTTAACTTGAATATAGTAGCAGCCACGGCGTGGTATGGCCAGGAAGCGAGCCGAGAATTGAGCCACGGACGGGCGAGAAATTCAGTTTTAACGTGGATATACATGTAGTAGCGGCCACTTTCATTCATATTTCGCAACTGATTTTGACGAGAATTCAATGGCCAGTACAATGAATTCTGGCGGTTCTATCGATCTAAACCGCATTAAAATTGACCCACGGACAGGCGAGAAATTCAGTTTTAACTTGGATATAGTAGCGGCCACGGCGTGGTATGGCCAGGAAGCGAGCCGATAATTGAGCCACGGACGGGCGAGAAATTCAGTTTTAACGTGGATATACATGTAGTAGCGGCCACTTTCATTCATATTTCGCAACTGATTTTGACGAACTTTCAATGGCCAGTACAATGAATTCTGGTGGTTCTATCGATCTAAACCGCATTAAAATTGACCGACTGACAGGCGAGAAATTCAGTTTTAACTTGGATAAAGTAGCGGCCACGGCGTGGTATGGCCAGGAAGCGAGCTGATTTTAAAGTGAAATCAATGGTCAATAGAATGAATTCTGGCGGTTCTAAACTGCATTAGAATTGAGCCACGGACGGGCGAGAAATTAAGTTTTAACGTGGATATACATGTAGTAGCGGCCACTTTCATTCACGCACGTGCATTCGTACATTTCATCCAATGGGAGGGCGTGTTTGTTATTGTACTGCACATTACGTCATTGTCGACCAATGAAATTGGTCGTTTCTCAACCTACTAAAGAAATCCTCCAGAACAGAAGTCGTCCGCACGTTGTCCCGCACGTTGGACGATATTGTTGGACGGTGACAACTTTCTGGGTCCGTGTATGTACTTCTTATAGTGACGTCATATACACTCATATACACTCACGCTCAATTGACTGACTGCGAGGCTTCGCGAAAGGCCTACGGCCTTTCGAGCTTCGCTCGCTATGAGCTTAATATGACGCTGGCATGGCCAGGAAGCGAGCAAAGCTTTGGATGATTTCATTTTATTTTTTTACTTCTGCATTGATTGACCGAAAATTAATGGCATACAAATTATTATGATTTCAAACTGTCGCAAAATATACATTTCGCAACAGATTTTAAAGAAAATTCGATGGCCAGTAAAATGAATTCTGGCGGTTCTAACAATCTAAGCCGCATTAAAATTGACCCACGGACAGGCAAGCAATTCAGTTTTAATGTAGATATTCATTGGCCAGTAGAATGAATTCTGGCGGTTCAAATGATCTAAACTGCATTAGAATTGTCCCACGGATGGGCGAGAAATTCAGTTGTAATGTGGATATAGTTTAGATTCATCCAAGGATACAGTAGCGGCGGCCACGGCGTGGCAGCACCCACAACAATGCACTCTCACTCACGCACGTTCATTCATGCATTTCATCCAATGGGAGGCGTGTTTGTTTTTGTACTGTACATTACGTCATTGTCATACATTTCATCCAATGAAATCGGTCGTTACTTAACCTACTTAGAATACCTCCCAGAGCGGAAGTCGGCCACACGAGGGATGATTGTTGGACGGTGACAACTTTCTGGGTCCGTGTATGTATTTCTTATAGTGACGTCATATACACTCACGCTCAATTGACTGACTGCGAGGCTTCGCGAAAGGCCTACGGCCTTTCTGAGCTTCGCTCGCTATTATTTTTACTTATATCTATGATATAATATGACGCTGGCATGGCCAGGAAGCGAGCGAAGCTTTGGATTATTTCATTTTTTTAAACTTCTGACCAATAGACAGCATTGATTGACCGTAAATTAATGGCATACAAATTATTACAATTTCAAAATTTACATTTTAACGAGAATTCAATGGCCACTAGAATGAATTCTGGCGGTTCCAACGATCTAAACCGTATTAAAATTGACCCACGGACAGGCGAGATATTCAGTTTTAACTTGGATATAGAAGCGGCCACGGCGTGGCCAGGAAGCCAGCCGATTCAATGGCCAGTAGAATGAATTCTGGCGGTTCTAAACTGCATTTGAATTGAGCCACGGACGGGCGAGAAATTCAGTTTTAACATGGATATACATGTAGTAGTGACCACTTTCATTCACGCACGTTCATTCATACTTTCTATCCAATGGGAGGGCGTGTTTGTTATTGTACTGTACATTACGTATTTGTCGACCAATGAAATCGGTCGTTACTTAACCTACTTAGAATACCTCCCAGAGCGGATGTCGGCCGCACGAGGGATGATTGTTGGACGGTGACAACTTTCTGGGTCCGTGTATGTATTTCTTATAGTGACGTCACATACACTCACGCTCTATTGACTTACTGCGAGGCTTCACGAAAGGCCTGCAGCCTTTCCGAGCTTCGCTCGCTATGAGGAAGCATGGCTTCGAGGGCAAGCGAAGTAGACAGTGCATGGGAATCTGCCCACAACAATGCATGTTCATTTTTGCATATGAATAATTTCATGTTTTATCTAATAACAGCGGTTTTGTTACATGGCATCATCGCCGACCAATCAAATCGGTCGTTACTTAAACTTCCTACAAAACCGGAAGCGGTCCGCACGTGGCATCATCAAAACTTTTGGGGTCCCTGTAAGGATTTCTAAGGTTTGTCACACCCAAGCTATTGCCAGCCTCTGGCCTTTCCGAGCTTCACTCACTAATATGAGGAAGCATGTCATTGAGGGCGAGCCAAGCTAGACAAGAGCGGGAATGGGACTTTACCCACAATGCATGTTCATTCATGCACCTGAGTCATTTCGCATTTCATTCAACAGTGTTTTTCTTATATATAGGGATGGGGACCGGAAACCGGTTCAAACCGGCCTGAGCATTGCGGTTAACCAGTCACAAAACCGAACCTCCCTCTAAACGGTTCGGTTTTCTATGCATGCACAGGGTTCCTGGAGGCGTAATAAAACTGTCAGCACCTACCTTCTCACTGGCCTCACAATGTCTGCCAAGCGCGACGATCAAACAGCCATTTCAAAATCTCTCCAGTCTGGTACCCTGCCCACTTTCGCTATGCTCAGAAGCCACCTGAGCGTAAAGAAAGTGCCCAGGGAGCTAGTATATAGGAACTTTCAAGAACTTTCCAGTTCAGGCAAGTTCAGCCATGCATTCCATTGCGTAGTTTCGTATCCAAGAAATGTCATTAATAAACCGTTTAGGAAACCGTGATAAAACCGAACCGTAGAAGCAAAACCGAGAACCGAACCGAACCGTAGAATTCTCAACGATCCCCATCCCTACTTATATAGCATCATAGCTGACCAATCAATTCGGGTGTTACTTAAAAGTAAACCGAATATCAAACCGAAGCGACCCGCGCGTTGGGTCATAGACATTTTGGTCCCTGCATGAATTTCATCACTGTTTCTTGGTTATCTCACACTATTGCATTAAATTGCGAGCCTCGCGAAAAGGCCTTTGACCTTTCCGGGCTTCGCACGCTAATAATCATGATTTCCATTGGAGTTTATTGTATGGGAGTATATAAGTCACACACATACACAGACATGATATGATGAAATTCATTTTTTGGACTGGCTGTTCACCAGATTTCTAACTAATTAAGTCCATTTCCTTGCTCAACCATGCTTAATAATGGACCGTTTAACTCCAGATATTCATTTTTTTAAATATCAATTTTTTGAGCATCAATTATTGTCAAATAATGTGAGGAAGCATGGCTTCAAGGTTGAGCGGAGCTGGAAGACAATACATGGGAATTTACCCATAATGCACATTCATTGACATTCATGTGCACAAATCATTTCACATTTCACCCAATAGCGGTGGTGGCAGACCCAACAAAGGCATGTGTGCACCTTGGTAGTATCTCTTACAGGCTCTGGCCACACAGTCTAAGGAGAACAGTTGATGTGCTTCACTAAACATGCAAACCATCATTGCTGAACTAGCACATAAACAGCCTTTTGCTTGCTAAGTTTTGCTAGCTAACTTTTCTTGGTGAAACCAGATTCACAGGATGAGAAAGATATATAGGATACTCTTTATCTAGCTAAATGTTTACCTAGCTGCAGAGGTAATTGATTATCCAACTTTTGTTGAACAGGCCCCAGGGTAGTTCAGACATAAACCCTACCTATTATCCCATAAAATAGTATAGACATCAGCAGTACTTAATAAAATCTGATGCGCAGTTAGGTTCAATATTGTTGAACAGGTCTGCCATATGTTGCCTCAATCAGGCATTTCTAACTGGTGTGTACTGTGTGTGGCTCTTAACTGACAGACTGTTACATAGTGCTCACCAATAATCAATAGCCTGTCCATCAATCATTCATCAGCTGTCCATCATGCCCCAGCTAGGCCGCCACAGTTCAGAGCACAGTATGCCTTAGGCCTTTCATCTCAGATGAATAAAAGAATGGATATGTAGCGAGAAACCATTTACTATATGTGCTATAGTGAAGACTTTGCTATCCCTATTTATATCACATATATACATCTATACTCTCACACCACAGTGACCACACCATTATGCGGACATGAGGCCTATTGTATGCTATTTAATACATACAAATGCCACATGAGTGAGTTGTAATTCATTCACATTTCAAAACCTCTAACATTAGCTTACCACAGCTTATTATTATCATTATTATTATTATCATTATTATTATTATTATTATTATTAATTATTATTATTATTATTGTTATCATCATTATTATTCTTATTCTTATTCTTCTTCTTCTTATTATCATCATTGTTATAGTTATTCTTATAATTATTATTATCATCATCAATAATTAATCATCATTAATAATGATATTCATTACTGTGTTGTTGTTGTTGTTGCCATTGTCTTGATTATCCTCATCCTCATCTATATTGCAGATATCTATTGTATGATGTCAACTATGGAGAAGGCTTTAACTTGCGTCGGGATGTCTACATGAGGATCGCCAATCTTGTGAAGGTTCTGGTGTCGGAGGAGGAGCCGTGGACATTGGTGCTGCCCCCTTGGAGCCACCTGTATCACTGGAAGAACCGCGACATTGAGCAGAGCAGGATCCCCTGGGCCACATTCTTCGACCTGGAAAGCCTCAGGCGTCATGTACCAGTAATAGAATTTGAGGAATATTTAAAAAGTGAGTGATGATGTTTTCATAGGAAAATAATGTGCTGTTTCGATCCTTTATCAACGTGAAAGTCTTGATAAATTAAAATAATGAAATATGATCCCTTAAAATGACATGCTGTGTCGGTAATATTTTGATTACATGGAGTGAAATAAGTTTTGTTAACGTAGGGTTAAATGTATTTTGTCTTGAATGGTTTCTTTGTGTTATGTTCTTACTCTCTTCACTAGCCGCACCAGGTGAACTGGTTCAAGTGCAATTATCTCATAGTGCCAGATATCTTTCAACTACGCAGACTTATTTTTCTGAAAATATTTCTTGAGGGATCATAATGCATAAAATCTATACACACATATTTGTAAGAACACAGGAAAATGATTTAGATTGTATGAAGCTTTCAAGTTGTGATAAAGTTTCAAAACTAGCCTCTAAAAAGCTTTCAGAAGACATGAGATGTAATTTAAGATTGATTGCATTTAACTCAAAGAAGATTTTTCAAAGAAGCATTTTTCTGCCTGATTCAGTTATGGGGAAGCCTGTTATTGAGGAGGTGTATTACCTTCAAAACTATGCGGAGGGGTGGACAGATGGGAAATGGGAGGAGCGGATGGACCGACGTCCCTGCGTAGAGGAGTCTTATCGCCACCCTGTAAGTAGTGCAAGAAACCTGAAACTACAGGCTCTTTGGGTGTCATTAGGAAACCCAAACCCTGAAAAACTACACACAAGGGTGCAACGTTCACTGCAATTTTGAATGTGAGGGCATTTCTCTTCAGATATTTTGCACTTTCTCAGTAATAAAATGCATGTTGAAGGTTATTATGTTTTGTTTCCCTTTAAAGAGTGCCTTCTAAAAGTTCTTTGGAAACCAATATTGAAGAAAATCCTAGTTGAGCGCCAGCTTTCCTTACAATCTCTATAAGGCTAAGACCTAGAAAAGCTACCATCATCCTTAGAAATCATATATCAGCACATACAGATGCTTTGGTAGGAATTTCTAAACAGTTTTACTTCAGTATCAATGATAGTACACAACGATATCACATCAAAATCATAAACATATTCTCATATAAGAAAATAAATAAATATATATGTTGATAATTGTTATTCAAATATCTTTCTGTCTCCAATTACAACATGCGTCATCCAAAAGTGAATAATTGCCCAGTTTTGGGAATCCAGTTAGAAATCTCTGGCTAGGCAGCGATGTGCAAGATATTTTAAACCCAGTTATGCTTATAGGTCCAGGGTCACTCCAGAAAATAAACAAACTTTTAAGAGCATTTTCTGTTTATATTTAACTGGTATGTGGGAAATTATTTTCTCTTTATTTGGAATAAAGAAACAACACCTTGTCACTGACTATGTTGTAAACCGTTTAAGTTATACTGGACCTGTAGATGTCTTAGCTGACTCTGTGGTCCAGGGTATGAAATGATTAAAACAAAATGAGAGTATTTTATAACCTTTTTGCAAAAATTTGAGTTTTTTGTGGTGCAGTCATTGTAGTTCAGTGAGGTGTTATAGCATGACACTGCCCCACTTTTTAAGATCTATCACTAGTCAGCACCTAATCTTTTTGACCTGTGTAAATAATGCTAGTTCGACTGTTGTTAATGCTGTTTGCTGGTGGTTCGATGCTATTCACTATTGATATTTTGCTTGTCTCTTTTTCCTTGCAGTACCATAGATTTGAGAAGGTGAGTTCCACTATTCTTCTCTTCTCTTGAAAGGATCAGGTTTTTGAATAATAGATTGCACATTATCTTCTCAGATGACTTCATACAGGATGTAGTGGTTTGTTTAGCCAGTCATGCCTCTAAATCTTGACAAATGTCACCTGCACCTTTATATCATTTGAATATAACTATGGAGTAAGCTATAAATTCACAAGAATATTCTCTAACGGAGAGTTTTTCTCTTTTTCATATTATCATGTTTCAAAAAAGACGCTGGTCACAGTGGTCAGAAGTTAGTACCATTGCTATAATTGGTATATCATTCGTCAATATAATAGATTCTTCAAATATTTCACAAAAGATGTTTTCTTTTAAAAGAAATCAGCAAAATCCTCTAAGAAAATATCTAAATATTTACACATCACCCTTGTCACTGTGGAGGGTTTGTTCAAGCTCTCTGTGTATTACTGTATACACCTCTCTGGTCAACCCTTGTTGCTCCAAATTGTTATTTTCTCTACACATGTCTGATGCCATATTGTAATGGTGATTATTTGCCAAAGTCAAGTACCAGCCTGTTTAAGTGTTTATCTTTGACAATCTCAAAACTTTGGTCCACCATAGTCATCTGACATACCAAAAGGAACATGGATTCATGCACAGTATTTGGACAACTGACTGCCTGATGTCATAGCTATGTAGCAGGTATTTTAGATTAGCCAGTTACAGTTAGGCTTTTCTTTAAATGAATTCAACTGTCTCGCAGACATGTATGTGTGCTTGGTTCTCTAGGTTAGGGTATGTTACCACAAATGCGTGTATTCCTGGTGGCATTGGTGGGGTTAGATATGCTGGTTGTTTTCAGCGTTATATGATATTTATGTTGCAGGATGATGAAGGTAAATGGCATGGGTTTTTCTTCGGCTATGGAGATGATGTGTATGCTGAGAAGTTTGAGTGTCTTTCCGTTCAGGCCCACGCTGCTTTCTTGAAACCCTTCCTTCTGGAAAACACCACAGCCAGGTGAGAATCCCTAAATAACACTCCAATGTCTGGCAACCTACTCAGTCTCAGACAGCAAGCACCACAGCCAGGTGAGAATCCCTAAATAACACTCCAATGTCTGGCAACCTTCTCAGTCTCAGACAGCAAGCACCACAGCCAGGTGAGAATCCCTAAATAACACTCCAATGTCTGGCAACCTACTCAGTCTCAGACAGCAAGCACCACAGCCAGGTGAGAATCCCTAAATAACACTCCAATGTCTGGCAACCTACTCAGTCTCAGACAGCAAGCACCACAGCCAGGTGAGAATCCCTAAATAACACTCCAATGTCTGGCAACCTACTCAGTCTCAGACAGCAAGCACCACAGCCAGGTGAGAATCCCTAAATAACACTCCAATGTCTGGCAACCTACTCAGTCTCAGACAGCAAACACCACAGCCAGGTGAGAATCCCTAAATAACACTCCAATGTCTGGCAACCTACTCAGTCTCAGACAGCAAACACCACAGCCAGGTGAGAATCCCTAAATAACACTCCAATGTCTGGCAACCTACTCAGTCTCAGACAGCAAGCACCACAGCCAGGTGAGAATCCCTAAATAACACTCCAATGTCTGGCAACCTACTCAGTCTCAGACAGCAAGCACCACAGCCAGGTGAGAATCCCTAAATAACACTCCAATGTCTGGCAACCTACTCAGTCTCAGACAGCAAGCACCACAGCCAGGTGAGAATCCCTAAATAACACTCCAATGTCTGGCAACCTACTCAGTCTCAGACAGCAAACACCACAGCCAGGTGAGAATCCCTAAATAACACTCCAATGTCTGGCAACCTACTCAGTCTCAGACAGCAAACACCACAGCCAGGTGAGAATCCCTAAATAACACTCCAATGTCTGGCAACCTACTCAGTCTCAGACAGCAAACACCACAGCCAGGTGAGAATCCCTAAATAACACTCCAATGTCTGGCAACCTACTCAGTCTCAGACAGCAAGCACCACAGCCAGGTGAGAATCCCTAAATAACACTCCAATGTCTGGCAACCTACTCAGTCTCAGACAGCAAACACCACAGCCAGGTGAGAATCCCTAAATAACACTCCAATGTCTGGCAACCTACTCAGTCTCAGACAGCAAACACCACAGCCAGGTGAGAATCCCTAAATAACACTCCAATGTCTGGCAACCTACTCAGTCTCAGACAGCAAACACCACAGCCAGGTGAGAATCCCTAAATAACACTCAAATGTCTGGCAACCTACTCAGTCTCAGACAGCAAACACCACAGCCAGGTGAGAATCCCTAAATAACACTCAAATGTCTGGCAACCTACTCAGTCTCAGACAGCAAACACCACAGCCAGGTGAGAATCCCTAAATAACACTCCAATGTCTGGCAACCTACTCAGTCTCAGACAGCAAGCACCACAGCCAGGTGAGAATCCCTAAATAACACTCCAATGTCTGGCAACCTACTCAGTCTCAGACAGCAAGCACCACAGCCAGGTGAGAATCCCTAAATAACACTCCAATGTCTGGCAACCTACTCAGTCTCAGACAGCAAACACCACAGCCAGGTGAGAATCCCTAAATAACACTCCAATGTCTGGCAACCTACTCAGTCTCAGACAGCAAGCACCACAGCCAGGTGAGAATCCCTAAATAACACTCCAATGTCTGGCAACCTACTCAGTCTCAGACAGCAAACACCACAGCCAGGTGAGAATCCCTAAATAACACTCCAATGTCTGGCAACCTACTCAGTCTCAGACAGCATACACCACAGCCAGGTGAGAATCCCTAAATAACACTCCAATGTCTGGCAACCTACTCAGTCTCAGACAGCAAGCACCACAGCCAGGTGAGAATCCCTAAATAACACTCCAATGTCTGGCAACCTACTCAGTCTCAGACAGCAAACACCACAGCCAGGTGAGAATCCCTAAATAACACTCCAATGTCTGGCAACCTACTCAGTCTCAGACAGCAAGCACCACAGCCAGGTGAGAATCCCTAAATAACACTCCAATGTCTGGCAACCTACTCAGTCTCAGACAGCAAACACCACTGCCAGGTGAGAATCCCTAAATAACACTCCAATGTCTGGCAACCTACTCAGTCTCAGACAGCAAGCACCACAGCCAGGTGAGAATCCCTAAATAACACTCCAATGTCTGGCAACCTACTCAGTCTCAGACAGCAAACACCACAGCCAGGTGAGAATCCCTAAATAACACTCCAATGTCTGGCAACCTACTCAGTCTCAGACAGCAAACACCACAGCCAGGTGAGAATCCCTAAATAACACTCCAATGTCTGGCAACCTACTCAGTCTCAGACAGCAAGCACCACAGCCAGGTGAGAATCCCTAAATAACACTCCAATGTCTGGCAACCTACTCAGTCTCAGACAGCAAGCACCACAGCCAGGTGAGAATCCCTAAATAACACTCCAATGTCTGGCAACCTACTCAGTCTCAGACAGCAAGCACCACAGCCAGGTGAGAATCCCTAAATAACACTCCAATGTCTGGCAACCTACTCAGTCTCAGACAGCAAGCACCACAGCCAGGTGAGAATCCCTAAATAACACTCCAATGTCTGGCAACCTTCTCAGTCTCAGACAGCAAACACCACAGCCAGGTGAGAATCCCTAAATAACACTCCAATGTCTGGCAACCTACTCAGTCTCAGACAGCAAGCACCACAGCCAGGTGAGAATCCCTAAATAACACTCCAATGTCTGGCAACCTACTCAGTCTCAGACAGCAAACACCACAGCCAGGTGAGAATCCCTAAATAACACTCCAATGTCTGGCAACCTTCTCAGTCTCAGACAGCAAACACCACAGCCAGGTGAGAATCCCTAAATAACACTCCAATGTCTGGCAACCTACTCAGTCTCAGACAGCAAACACCACAGCCAGGTGAGAATCCCTAAATAACACTCCAATGTCTGGCAACCTACTCAGTCTCAGACAGCAAACACCACAGCCAGGTGAGAATCCCTAAATAACACTCCAATGTCTGGCAACCTACTCAGTCTCAGACAGCAAACACCACAGCCAGGTGAGAATCCCTAAATAACACTCCAATGTCTGGCAACCTACTCAGTCTCAGACAGCAAGCACCACAGCCAGGTGAGAATCCCTAAATAACACTCCAATGTCTGGCAACCTACTCAGTCTCAGACAGCAAACACCACAGCCAGGTGAGAATCCCTAAATAACACTCCAATGTCTGGCAACCTACTCAGTCTCAGACAGCAAACACCACAGCCAGGTGAGAATCCCTAAATAACACTCCAATGTCTGGCAACCTTCTCAGTCTCAGACAGCAAACACCACAGCCAGGTGAGAATCCCTAAATAACACTCCAATGTCTGGCAACCTACTCAGTCTCAGACAGCAAACACCACAGCCAGGTGAGAATCCCTAAATAACACTCCAATGTCTGGCAACCTACTCAGTCTCAGACAGCAAGCACCACAGCCAGGTGAGAATCCCTAAATAACACTCCAATGTCTGGCAACCTACTCAGTCTCAGACAGCAAACACCACAGCCAGGTGAGAATCCCTAAATAACACTCCAATGTCTGGCAACCTACTCAGTCTCAGACAGCAAACACCACAGCCAGGTGAGAATCCCTAAATAACACTCCAATGTCTGGCAACCTTCTCAGTCTCAGACAGCAAACACCACAGCCAGGTGAGAATCCCTAAATAACACTCCAATGTCTGGCAACCTACTCAGTCTCAGACAGCAAACACCACAGCCAGGTGAGAATCCCTAAATAACACTCCAATGTCTGGCAACCTACTCAGTCTCAGACAGCAAACACCACAGCCAGGTGAGAATCCCTAAATAACACTCCAATGTCTGGCAACCTACTCAGTCTCAGACAGCAAACACCACAGCCAGGTGAGAATCCCTAAATAACACTCCAATGTCTGGCAACCTACTCAGTCTCAGACAGCAAGCACCACAGCCAGGTGAGAATCCCTAAATAACACTCCAATGTCTGGCAACCTACTCAGTCTCAGACAGCAAACACCACAGCCAGGTGAGAATCCCTAAATAACACTCCAATGTCTGGCAACCTACTCAGTCTCAGACAGCAAACACCACTGCCAGGTGAGAATCCCTAAATAACACTCCAATGTCTGGCAACCTACTCAGTCTCAGACAGCAAGCAGGGTCTGATTTCTAAAATAAATTGAGAAAAATGAATAAATGATGGTTGCTTTCCCCTGAAAAGGAATTTTCAAAATGTGTTTTGAACTTTTGATCTCTTTTTCCATTTCAACCTTTTGCTCTGTAGAAACTATTTGCAGACTTTTTGAGTACTCTCAGGATGAATAGGTTTTTCAATTTGTGTGTAAACTATTCTGTCATTTTCGAATGTTCAGCGTGAACATTAACCCGTACGAAATGTTCCCACTATTTTACTATAGGATTCCTAGAGGAAATGAGGGTTGGGAATCCTATCTGTATTTTGTATGCAAATGAGCAATTTCCTAGTGAATTTCCCATATTTCGTGCTGCTCTTTCATGGATCATTTCCTATTCTTTTCCAAGCTTGTATAGGGAATGACTATGGCCTTCCCCTACCCATCCCATTGGTTTCCCATTCATTACCTAGATAAATCCGAAAACCTCCCTACATCCTCCCAGACATATCCCAGCTTGTATGGGGAATGGCTATGGCCTCCTGCCTGCTCATCCCATGGGTTTCCCATTCAACCTAGTCATTTCCAGATTGTTTGCAAACCCTGCCCGCTTCTTCCCAGACATCTCATAGTGTCATATTCCAATACTTTTCCTGTACTTTCCCAGCTACTTCCTACAGCATCCTCTTAATAGGAAAATCTCCTTGATGCATTGAAATAAAGAAAAGTAGAAATAAAGAAAAGTATTTTCCTGGGGAGGGAATATCAGTACCAATCACATAATCAGTTAATCACTCATGAACATTCATAAACAATCTATTGAAATAAATGAATCATTTACTATTTATAGATTTGTAGAAGGCAGAAGTTGACAAAAATAGGCATTTATAAATACTAATAAATGATTTATTAAATATCAAGAAGTGAATAATGATATTAATAAATCATTTATTGATATCAACAAATATTGAGCATTTATCAATATCAATAAATGATTTCTTAATATTAATGATTCATTTCTTAATATTAGGAAATCATTTATTAATATTAGGAAATCAATTCTTAATATTAAGAAATGCCATGATACATTAACATTAATAAATGAGTTATTAATATCAATAAATAGTTTATTAATATTAAGCAATGAAAATGAGTTATTAACATTATAAATATATATTCATCAAGTATTGATTATCATAAGTTCATGTTTTCTAAATGTGTTTGACACTGTTTGCCAAAGGAAGTACCTTCTATGTAATTATATTCACTAACCTCTATATAGATGCTTTTGGTATACCTCATGTGAATAAATGAGCTCTTCTTGTAAGTAAATATCCCCTCTTTTCTTAGTGTTCCAGAAGTGGTTTGTTGATCTTTCTCTTCTTTGATATTACACTCCTACAAACTCTTTGTTCTCAAAAGATGAATTCAGTAAAAACCTAATTTCTGCAGACATGTTTGAGTAAATTGGATCTGCCTGTGTCATATATGGTGCCAACTTCCAGACAGCTCCGGCAATTACTGGAAACTTCAGTTTAAAAGATCAAATGGGAGATTTGAAGTCATCTGTCTAAGGGGGGTGCTTGCTATGTCTGTCATATATATTCATCCATTGTATTTAAAATAAAACTTATTTAAGATGCACAAGTCAGTATGATAACAAATATTTTAAACTCTTGTTTATTTGAAATTGCAAAACATCATGAATTTTGATAAAACATTCAATAATTGTGCAGTATACTTCCCTCCAAGGAAATGAAGAAGTCCAAGTTGAAGAAGTGCAATGTTCATTACATTGTTTCTTGTATGCACATGTTGACTGAAAGCCTATGTTAAATTATTATGTTTCAACATCGCAACAAATGTTGAAAGGCGGGTCAGGCTTTACACTGGGAGAAGAGTAAAATTAAACCCATTCATTTCTCAGTAGTAATAGACCAAATCACTACTTCCAACAGGTAGGAAGGTGCAGTTTCCATCATACTCATATCCCATATTCAATTCCTATTAGAGTAGGAGCTAACCTAGACATTTTATACCCTCAAACTGCATCAGTAGGTAGGCTAAGTATTGTAACTATTTATTTCCCAGGCCTATAGGATGGAATGGGCAGATCTCCCAACTTTTCCTAAATCATATAGGAGGGTGAGCGATAAAGCACAGTCATTCCCTGTACCTGTGATACATGAGTAGGACTGTGTCTATACTTTCCTATATGTAAGCATAGAATCAGGCACAGTCCTATTGATTGCCTTGACTTACATGGTTTTTGCAGGCCCTTAATCAGTCATTCCCCAGTTCCACCAGGAAATTTGTATGAAAAGAGTAAGAACATTGGGAAATATATGGGAGCATTTCGTACGGGTTATCTAAGATCACACGCATGCTTAATCAATGAACTAGGCATTAAAAGTAAGGCAGGGTAGCTATTTTGAAATGAATTGCAAATGCTTTTGATGAATAATAGGCCTAAAACAAAGGATTTCTATACTTTTTCTGTCAGAAGTTTAGTATTTCTGATGTTGACTTTTTAAATCATGCTTTATTTCAGGTCTGTGAAGTTGATGCGGGCTGAACACCTAGGTTTTCAGTATTATGCTGACAGCAGTTTCTGGGTTGTGAGTGTAGTAGGCAGATGATGCCTCTTAGCACTGCTCATAACTTGTTACTTCCCACAGTACCTTCTGTGGTCTGAACACACTGACAATGCTTATATACAGAGAAGCTTTCATATTGAGAATGCTATTTTCTGGTGATTCCGACTGAATACTAAATCTGCTTTCTCTTCACAAACAAATATCCTTCTATATCAACTTATGGTTGATTGCACTAAAATGTAAAAAAAAAAACAAAAAAAACAAAAAAAAAAAACAAACTTATGGATATCAGGGCTGATTTTGCACTTGTTCCCCATTCCTGCATGTAGCAGCCCAAGTTGGCCTTGCTCTTTCTGTGATATCTTTCTGATAAAAGAATACTTTGGTAATGTTTGAGGGAAAATGTAGATTTAAACCAAACCAACAATTATCTCTCAAATACCATATACAGTGTTAACATTGCGGCAGCTTAATTAATGCATACTTTGCTTACCCCTGGAGTCTGTATTTATTCAACTGTGCACCATTATTTGGACATCCCATCCCTATGCTAGTATCGTACAACTCACTGACATGATAGCTTGTCATTCAATACCAGTATGCCAAAATGATACTGCACATCAAAGGCATGCACAAAATTATCACAGTATATTGAGAATTTATGACTTTATACCTTTCCATTTCAAAGTATTATAGGTCCAAACAACACGTGCAAAATGCTGGAGATAGATGGGTTATCTGCTAATGGATAGAGTTACCCTCTATAGTGTTGTCTGGATGCAATGTATTATGTTGTAATCCACCAAATATGCAAGATATTTGAAACATGTTTGTACATCTCCTTCCCAAGTACTATTCTTAATTAAGATGCCTTTGTTATAGATATCATCAAAATAGTCAGGTCATTTTACAGGCATAAATGGGTTAGCCCAAGTGGTAGTTTTGCCAACTTGTTTAAAACAGAAATGATAATGAGAAACAGTATTTCCAAAA
Source organism: Maea johnstoni (assembly GCA_963942565.1). Classification (NCBI taxonomy): domain Eukaryota; kingdom Metazoa; phylum Annelida; class Polychaeta; order Spionida; family Magelonidae; genus Maea; species Maea johnstoni. The sequence continues at coordinate 2,083,594 of OZ012689.1, read as the reverse complement.
ATGGTTTTGAAATTTGTTTATTGTTTCATGTTTCTGCCTTTGGCTTTCATACATGTGTCTTTCACAGGGGCTGTTTTGTATATGAATCAGACTTCAGAGTACTGTGGGAATGAATAAGTTACACTTTTTTCTGTGTGAAATTATAATATTATCTATTGCACCTCATCTTTACTTTGACGAGTGGACTGGTAAGACTATATGCAACACACGGCCTTTTATTGTAAGCATGTATGGTACTGATCACATCTTTTTATTTTTGTAGGGTTCTTGAAGCAAACATTATTTTCACTACATACAATTTCTTTTGGGAACTGATTTTTAATGGCACGTGATATATGGGAGAAAATGTTATCTTGAATTTAGTCGAATGTAGTTCCTCACATGCAGTTTGGTGAAGAACCTCATTCTCTGATGCAGATAGTGCAGACAGTGCTCAAAAGATGTATAACATTATCAAATAAATACATAGTATGTTGTTAACCTAGGGAATGCGTGGGCAGAACCTTATTTTTGTAAGGTTTAAGGGGAATAAGTTGTCTATACAACTACATAGAATATAGTGCTTAACCTTGAGGAGGGTAGGGTGGTTCATCTCATACTCTAAGGCACTGCTCCCCAAAGGAATTTGTCATCAATATAATGTCATGGACTCCTGGACTGTAGTTCCTCCTATACATGAGGGTGAGTGGGAGGGGGCCTCCCATTTTCTACATACTTGCTACTGACACTGTATCCTAAGTAACTGTATTCAGGATTCGACTTTCCCAGGGGTATATGCCCCTAGATTTTCCTGTGGGCCCCTAGATATTTCAGACTAGGGGCCCAAAATAGTATGTATATCAACCAGAAATCCTCTTTTTGACCACTTTTTTTTATCAAAAGACTTTTTCGGGCCCCTACCCTAAAATCTAAGTGTCAGACCCTGGTATTATGACTTAGCTCACTGCCCTTTCAATGAAGGAGAATTTAGATATTTCATGGGGAAATCATATTTTGGGCAAAATGTTATGACATTTCCGAGCCCATGCATAAGCACATCTTTTCAGGTCCTAGTTTTATCTCTGATTTTTAGGAGCTTGATGTTTTATCGTGGTGAGAAAATCCTTCATGATCATCTACCTGCCAATGATGTCTATTGGGAAGTAAGTCTTGATGCAAGGTGATTTCAGGATTAGATAAGAGTAAAGTTAACCCTTATGCCGCTGGTGGCTAATTTTGCAAACACAATATGATGCACAAAAGCTGAAAAAGTGAAGGAAACCCTGGCTTACAGGTACTCATCTGAGAGTTCTCAGCGAGAGCCATCTAATGAATACTGATATGACAGGGTTAAGATGGTTTTCGAAATGTTTCGTATCCTTGTGCTTTGAATGAAAGTAGCCACAGCATTGAAAGGGTTCCCCCTTTGAAGTGTCATCTGGATCTAGGATACTTTTGAAAATAAATTACCTGTAACACAACCATTTTGAAATAAATTGAAGGGTGGATGAGTTCGGACGAACATTTTTCAAACCTCAAATAGCTTCTCAGAATAATTTCATGAGAATCTACCACCAAAAAAGATACCATGCAGGCATTACCGTGTTAACCATTGCTGGTCATAGATCAGCTTCTGTCATCAACATCATTAGCACTTATTTATAGAATGTAATGCAAAAAAAGTATCAAAATATTTTGAAATTTATTTTGTATGCATTGATTAATATCTTTTTCCTTTTTCTACATCTGGAGTGGACACATGACCAGATAACTTTGGTCAAAACTCATTAAATTTAGGAATAATTGAAGTATGTTTGAAGCTTGTTTTGCTGCTAAGATGTTTCCATAGGTGTCAGACCATGGCTACCCTCTAGATTTGAATGGGTGAAATAGTTTCCAAATATGCATCATCAGAAAAAAATATCATGTAAACATTCATGCAAATTGTTGTCCACTGCAGCAATGAAATGGTTAACAGGACATGAATTGTTCATGTTCTTTTGATACTAATACTAGCAAACCTTTTCTCACCCTAACTGTGCTCTTACAAGAGTTTGAATATAACAATGATAGATTATAGACAAAAAGGGGCTTACTTGTCAGTGCCAGGAAAATTCCAATGAGCCACTAGGTCCCTGAACTCTTCAGTGTGGCTAACATATCATTCTGAAAGGTGCCAGCAAACCATAGCCCGCCATTTCTCAGTGATACACTTCACTATACTTGATCCAGGTGTTACTTATTATGGCTGGCTCTAGGCAAGAAAGGTAGAAGTGCCCATCTCAAGTTTCAGTGTCTGTCAATTGTGCATGTTACAGGTAACCTCAGACCCCCCCCCCCCCCCCCCTCAGATTTTGTGGCATCCCAGACAAAAGCGCTGGTCCGAGAACATAAGCAAGGTTACCTGTATTTTCATTTTTGTTTCCCAGGTGTGTAATAAGGGAAACTCTCTAAGTGAGCCTTCCAAGGTTTCTGCACTTGGTCAATGTGTATAATGGTCCACCTATCACTTTTATTCCACTGGGGCATGCTGCGGCTGATGGTAGTTTAGTTGGTGCTGATTTTGCTGTTGTTTTTTATTTGGGCACTGTAGGTCTGTTATGTTGAACCGGGCGGAGGAACTGATCCATGGCGAGTTCTCCGAGTGGAGCAAAGAGTTCTGGACAGTAAGTCATCTGTGAAGTTAGGGCCAACTTAACTAGATGCTATTAACAAGGAATTTTATTAACTGCATTGCCTGTTACTGAAATCAAATAAGTAGTAGTACTCTTTGACAGCACTTTGGAAACAGGAGTAACATTCATCTGAAAAACACATAATATAGTTTTTCTTGTGTTTGAAAATGCCAACGGTAGTTAGGGGAATTGAATTTCCAGCCAGAATGTTCCTACAGAGCAAGTTGATATCCTTGCCCAACTTACTTTAGCATGGATAAAAATGTACACACAAAAGCTTTAGATGCAATATTTTTAAAAATTCAAAACAAATTTAGACATCTCTTTCAATTCTGCAGGGTATCTGAAAACTAGAGTCAACTTTCGCGATTTGGAAAATAGATATGAAGAAGTTGTGTTGTTCCCTGTATATTGGGTAGTAAACTCTAGGGTTTGATCAGAAATTTTATTAATTAGGAAATTAATCCATCTAGATAATTGACCCACCGCTAAGTGTAATGTGGATGCTATAGTTATTCTTAGTCCTAGCCTTAGTGAACCACACTTTTGCTAGATGGTAATCTGTGAAATCATTGCACTCCTTGAAGCTCAAACAAAATGCATTCTATTCCTATTTATTTGGAAATGACCTGGAGTATTCAAACTGTTTCAAGCAAGCAGAATGTACTTGAAACATGAGTTTCGAGAATATTACCCAACGGATGGCCCATGATTCAACTAATTCCAGTGCTACTTCTTTTACTTCTACTATAATAAGAACAAAAGCCAAAAGAAAGCGAATCTTTCTACATAAACGTTACTGTAATAAATAGATTGGCATATGCCTACTTTACTTTCACAATTATAATTACTAACTACATGACAGTATTGAAATATAAATTTCATTTTATTGAGTAGCGGTTACTTTCCTCATTCTTTTCCTAATTAGTACTGACACTTTCACTGATTTTAACAGATTTTATTTCTCCACATTCAGCAAAATGCATGTGCCTTTGGTGAGATCTTCCGTCTTGATGTTGCTTATTAGATGTTTATTTTCATATGTTTCTATCATCACTGTCACTATACACTAGTACTTTGCTGCATCGATGAGCTCACTCACCTAATAACTGTAAGCCAGGGCTAAATATCACAGCCTACCAACCCATCTTTCCCAGGCATGAGCAGATAGCATATTAACCCTTATGCCGCTGATGTTCCTTTCGTCCAATGCATAAAAAAGCAAAACATTATGAAAGTCATCTAAAACCTGTCATGTTGGTATTCATTGGAAAGCTCTCACTGAGTGCTTTCAGATGAGTATCCATTTGCCATGGTTTCAGTCATTTCTCAGCTTTTTATCATCATTTCATGTGGACCAAATTAGCCACCAGCAGCATAAGGGTTAACCCAGAAATACCCATGATGGCCAAAAGCAGCCTGTCGAATGCAATGAAATCTTTAAAGCAAAAACGTAGTTCGGAAAGTATTTGAGCGAGAAATGTGAATCAGAACAACAAGTCACCCTCAATTATCTTTTCAAAATATAATAGAATTATTGTAGAATCTTTTTTTAAAGATATTTCTATCTTCAAAGTTATTGTCAAAGGTATCATAACCAATGACAATCTCTAGAGGAACTACTAAGTATTATTGGATTAAACGTGACTAAGTCTTTTGTGGCTTCAGAGAAAAGGCCACTTTTAAGTTGATTAGACTATATATAAAGCAAAGGGCAGGTAAACATTGAAACTCACTTGCCCTACATGGCTGGTAGGATTTCAAGTTAATTTTCTGTTCCCTGAAAGCATTAGTTTTTAAAACTTGCATGCATTTCTCTGCACAAGTCTATATTTCCATTGGATTTCCACCCTGTTTGTACATACTTTTGCTTCAAAACCCTTTATATACCTTTTGTATTATATGTTAACTCAATGCACTTTTTGTGGTAGATTTGGATTTTGATTCAGCTTATCATCTTATTTGATATTTAATTTAAATATAGGTCTTGTAAGTAGGCATTATTTTTATAAACAGACAACAAGCAAAAATGTAATTGCTGCCAAAAATAAAACTATTACAATTAATGATCTACCTTTCATCAACTACCTACATTATTTATGTACTCTTTGATAAAATGTCCTTGTTTTCTTATAAATTAAAACAACAAAGCTGTTTGAAATTATCAGTATTCAAGGAATGTATGTTCTGGTATGTAAAGCACTTTCAGAAAATTATTTAGAAATTTCTAAATGTTTCATTGTTTATGCCGTTAGAAATATCTTTTATTTTGATAGATCTGATGTTGTATTTGCTATTTGATATCCAAACTGAAATGTTCCTTTGAATTTGAGGTTGAATGATTGTGTGTTTTAGGCTCGTCGTAGCATGAGATTTGCCAAACATCTGAGGGACGTAGGAGATGCCTTTCGGAGAGACAATCTGGACTCGTCAGATGAGAAAGACAAGACAGTTCTAGAGGAGGACTGGAGGACGATGAAGGTAAGGAAGTGGGAAATACTGGTTCAACATTACTTACCCACACATGCCTGTAGCGCACATTTTTGGTAATACCTTCATAGCAAAAGCACATACAAAGAAAATATTTGAATCTAAAATGCGAAGCAAATCTGAACAAAAACTTATTTTGTAATTCTCTATAGTAATCATTAATTCAGAAAACAAATAAAAGCTGAACATGACCTCAGCTGCAAGTTGGTGGCAGATCCTGAATATGGGATGTGGGCTTTAATTGGTCCTTACCTTGTTGTATGATAAAGGTAGATATTAAGAAAGAAGTTTGTCCTTGTTTCATTTCATTGCACAGAGGGAAATGTGTTAGGTGGTCTTTACCTGGTAGTTCATGTGAAAAAGATTGTATTCTTGTGAGCCTATCTCAGTTTTACTTCAGTGCTAAGGAGATGCCCTAGGTTTTTACTTTACATTTTATGGAAGAGAACAAGATATTAGGAAAGAAGCTTGTCTTTATATTCATTACAGCCTTCAGTAGAAGATGCGTTATGTATTTACCTGGCATTTTATAGGAGAAGGAGATATATGGAAATCAGCTTTTCTTTATACCATTATATCATTTGTTCAGAAGAAGATGGGTTAGGTATTTACCTGACTTGTTATACACAGGAAAACATTGACAATCCCATATTGGTATTGTACAACAGTTGTATTGACCAGCTGTATGATGCCCTTACAGCCATTTTCAAGCCAAACCTGTATGGGTACATTAATGGATGATCGTGCAATGATTGTCTTTCGCTACAAGCATGTAAGATGATGATGAGCTATCACTATCATAACACCCATACAAGACTGTAATCATAACGAGTGCCGTACAGGCATGTTTTACTTGCGATGTCCATAACAAGCATTTTACACAAGCTTGTAGAGCAACATTTTGTACAAGCCTGTTATGCAATGACTGTCGCAACTTGTTACATGCATTGTACGATGTCATATTGATAGAATGGTCATATTAGGGGTTGTCAGTTTCTTCCTTTGTAGGAGAAAGAGAGATAGCAAGAAGTATCAAGTCTATCCAGGGTCTTAGCCAGAATTTAGAAACTGGGTGTCCAAAATTGGCGATTGTAAAAGTTTAGGGCATCCTATTTTTCAAGGGAAACAACAATATACTGAGGTAACAACCATTAACATAATATCATTATACAATTATACAATGTCATGGGAATCACATTGAGGTGGAGAAACTTCAATTATATGCTTGAAATTGACATTTTAAGAGATAACTTACGAAAAAATTGTGGTGTCCTGAGGGATGATTTAGGGGAAGGGGTGTCCAAATGATGCCAAGATGCCCTGCCGGCTAAATTTATGAGTCTTTTTTTTGTTTTGTCACAGCGCTCTGAGGGCGATGCCTTAGGAGGTCCGTACCTGGCGGTCCACATGAGGAGGAGGGATTACCTGTACGGCCATAAGAAGGAGGTGCCCAGTATCAAGGGCACGGCGCAGCAGCTAAAAGAGATGCTAATAAAACTCAAACTAAAAACATTATTTGTGGCCACAGATGCCCCAGTGGAAGGTAAGCCCTGTCTTTGTCCTCTTATAGATGTGACCTCGGCAAATTCAAGAAGGGGAGGAGGGTGGGTTAAAAGACATTAGGTACAATGTATCAAAAAGAGATCAATCAGTTTGCCAAAAGAAATACAAAGTTCATATTACCATATTCGCCCGATTAAGCGCACTGTCTTGAATAAGCGCACCCCCCCCCCCCTATTTTACGCCGATTTTGGGGGACCAGTAAGCGCAAAAGATCGTCTCCTCATGTTAAATTTCCCCCCAGAAGGAACACAAACCAAATCACGTACCTTTCCTCTTGCCTTGTCTGGAAAGCAGCATTGACTTCTACCGCGATCAGCACTCATTGGGGGGTGCGGTTATACCAATGTTTGACAAAACCCCTGCTACAGAAGTATTTCCCAACTTGCACCCGCACGGTGCGCTTAATCGAGCGAATACGGTAAAAGACTTTATAAGCAATTGCCCGTAATGTAAACTTCTTAATGGAACCTTTGCATTGCCCACTTTGAAATATGATATCTTCACCTTTGAGGTATTCTAAGATAGTTCCTTAGCCTTAATAAGCCATGTCCATATTCATAACCTTACTGTATTTACATCTGAAGTGTGCATATGGTCAGACATGTATGCAATTATCTTCATAGCAATGATATTTCAAGATATATTTTACTGGAAGTTGCTTTTTCATCTTGGTTGTGTTATTCCATTCTTCCTTTATGATTTAAATTTACATTTTTCCATCTTTTTTTCTATATTTCTGACTATCATTCTGATATGTTCAGGTTTGCCTTACAGTGTGTCCACTCCAGATATGGATGAGTTGAGGTCACTTGGCAGAGCTTATAATGCAACCTTTGTACTTCTCTGACT
>OZ012689.1:2043538-2071038 GCA_963942565.1 Maea johnstoni | reverse complement strand
TTATCAAATTGTTCATGTATTTGTGCTTAGTAGTTGAGCAAAACATGACCTTATTGTGCATTTAAGTAGCAAGTATCATCAGTTATACATTTTAAGTGAGTGTGAAAATCGGTATTGTTGTATTGTATTTACTTTGAAGAAGAGAACTAATAAGTAATGTAATGTTATCACCTCAAATATATATATACATACATATATATATATATATATATATATATATATATATATATATGTATGTATGTATGTATGTATGTATATATATATATATATATATATATATATATATATATATATATATATATATATATATAAATATATATATATATACATATATATATATATATATATATATATATATATATGTGTGTGTGTAATGTATATATATCAGCTGCTGCTAAATTTATCTCATGTTTATCTGCAGATTATTAGATGACAAAAATGTAAAAAAGACTGGTCTTGAATGACAGGTGAATTGTTTGTGGTAAAACTACATTAATTGTTATGTATTCTGAACAATTAAATAAAGAACTCTTGTATGAAAAATTCCTGCACTTTGTTTTTATTCATATAGGCAGTTATTTGGTGTAGACATTTATGGCATGCCCTTTGCACATTTATTCAAGATATGCGAGGAAGGACCAACCTGGAGTACAAAGATGGCTATAGAGAGAACCAAGAGTGAGAGAGTGAGATTCTAGATGTCAGAGAGAGAACAAATAAATCAAAAAAGAGAACCAAGACAGAAATCTGTGTACATTACCAGCTGATAATGATATGTATGTTTGGTATCAATAAGTCCAAGGGGTAATCATTCAATCAGTTAACTTTATTTGATCAGCAGGAGAGAGGGGTATTTGTGAAATTTGGATTTTGTGAATCTGGATGCCTTTCAGGGAATAATACCTAATCATTACTAATTTTGACTTTTTTCGAAGTTCTGCAGTATGGAACCTTGAGTAAAGCGACAATTAAAAAGAACAAAAAAAATCTTTCTATTGGTTCCTTTGATACTGCTATTTCCTTTATATTGGTGATAATGTATGGTGTCCTTGGTTTAAAATTGTAAATGAAAGGTTATTTGAAATCATTTGTGATACTTTTAAAATGTATTCCTTATTAGAAGACCTTTCAGATAATAAGTTTACACTTTGTTTAAGGTGATTTGTTTAAAAAAAGCATGGAAAATGAAAGTATGAGCCACACAAAATAACTGCATATGCTAGCTTGAAGTACAGTATTGCGCGTGTCATGCTGGGCTACGTTTCATTGGTCCCTTACCAACATCGGGTTCGACTGGGCCTTGTTCAGGACCATCAGCGTTGATCAACGTGGTGGGAAAACGGAATCTGAACGGTATCAACGTTTACTTGCAATGTCGATCTGAACGGGATACGTTGGATCAACTTTTATGATACTGAACAAGGCCCAGGTCGAACCCGAGGCTGGCAAGGAACCAAAGAAACGTAGCCCAAATTGCCAATCACACTGCGACCTACTTTTCTGACCACAGTTGGCTACACTCGTTTGAATGCCCCGAGGCTAGGTATCATCAGGGAGAATCTATTATTGAGTAGATGTCTCTCGTATCATATATGTTTGATTTCCTTTTGTTTTCTTAGACTTCAATTACATAGGCGTGTGAAATAGATATTTTGGAATTTTGCATATCGTCACTTTTTCTGCCATATGGAGGCCAAGTTGTATATTAACACAGCTTTTGAAACTTGTAATTTGTAACTTTCCCATATGCCCCGAAACGGATTCTAACCAGGAAGTGGTGAGAGAAAAGTGAGCTGTTAGTGGCAACGCCTTAGGCAGGATAAGTTATAGATGCAACTGTTGCGTAAATCTACCTATCCAATTTGGCCTAGGTTGAATTCATTCTATACTATAACAACTTTAAACATTTATTAAATTGAATTAGTACATTCCATCGGTGTTGCCACGACTCACATTCCCAGAAAGTTATCTTCTTCCATGGTCTTGGCCTAACTTATAGGGCAAATGCACCATTGGGATAACTTTTGCTAAATGTGTAGTGCCATATGGTATGTGTTAATTGCCCAACTCCAAATCCATTCCTAGTACCTGTTGAAGAGGAAATTGCAATTTTCTGTGAAGCCAGGGGCTTCCTGGCCAAAACCACAGGGCGTCCAATTTGTGTAGGTCACATGACCTATCATGTCATAATTTAAGCACCTCAGGCACTGCTCTGCTCTGGTGCCTGATAGCTACAGTCAGTGCAGTTCTCCTACTCATGTTGGAAAATTCATGAATCATGGTGCTGTGTGCAGCATATGGATGTAATAATATGACTGACAGGAATCTTAGTGACAAAGAACATTTTATACAATCCCTAATCCGAACATACATCCAGAAAAAAAGGAATTTAGCAGCACAATGGCTCCACAACATTGGTATTGGATGGAGTGTCAGGAACCTCAAAGTAGCTTCATATTTAAAAGAGTATGTGAGGACCATTTGAGGCATCCTGCTTCTTGGATGATATGCAGGCTAGACTAATGGGATATTAAGAAAAAAAGTTGAAAAGAGATGCAGTGCCAACAATCTTTGCATTCAAGCAGAATTTAGTGGATGACAGCCATGACAAAAGAGCAGAAATACACAGAATTATATTTGTTTGAACAGCAAGTCAAGAAGTCATTTCAATATATATGATTAAACCTTCACAATGATTTAAGCTGCAGACAAACAATGTATGGTCAAAAATGCATTCATCATTTGTTTGTACTCAAACACTACTCTATCTTCTACCAATCAGAGTTTTTATTGCAATCGAAATAACTTCTTTAAGTAATTACAGGGGCTATCACTATCAGCTATGAACTGAGTGACCTGTCATTGTTTTGGAGCATTTGATTTACTAAATAGATATGTTTTTGTACAGTTAAAACTCAAATTGACTCTTGTACCTGATAGTGGGATTGGATTATTATAGGGGTGTAAACAAACCTAGGGTATATGACAGCCAAATCAAACCATTTTCAAAAGGGTTTGGTATAAGCTCTCCCCGGCCATAACAGTTCTCCTTAACAAGGTTTATTAACAACAAACTAGTAAATTTCAGTCATATGTTCAGGTCACCCTTCTAAGATGCATTTGAAGACTCTTAATCATCATCTTGGTGACTGGAAGTAAAATAATATACAGAGTAATCCGGCCCTGTCTAGACTCAATTCCCAAGAGGGCCGGCTTACTGACTCACGGGTGTTACCATTTTCTCTGAGTGATCAGCACATGTGTATTTCATAGCAATTAGGACATAATGGTTTCTATCCACCGACACAAATCAAATGTAAGAGCCCTTTTCCTTATGAGCTGATAATCCAAACATTAATTTGACTCGTCAAATCTATTTAGTAAATGCATTTGTTTTGTTAAGCGACAGTTCCATTAAGTTTCACTTTTTCAGTCATTTCTGAATAGATTTACCCTAAAATCAGGCTTTACGGGTACATTTAATGACAGTTTTAGTTTATCTTTAGTTTGGAGTCTTCAAGATCTGTCCAACATTCAATGGAAACATTTAGAAGTCTTCAATATACCTCACTTCTACTCTGAGATAATGACCCCTGTAGTGACTTCCTGCCAGTGCTATCTCTTGACCGATCGGAGGTTGGTGCTTAAAATATGCAGCCCTGTCCTGATAATGGAAGCCTCCATGGCCAGCCTCAGGCATGGTTTTTACCCACTTTCATAAGCCATAACTGAGGGGTGCAGAGGAGGTCAGACTTGTGGGTGGTCTTATTTGAAAGGTGACGTGTATACGCTTATTTTGAACCTAAATCATCCTGATGGTGCATTTGCCCTTAAAGGCCTGTCCTAGCTGGCGCATTGTCGCAAATAGCGTCACTACAATGTAACAAGAAAACGAATCAATGCGCCTGCGCTGTGACCTGCATCTTTTTGTTTACTTTAAGGCTGAGGCTATTTACCGAACATCAGATCTCGGTAAATAAGAAAATTTTCAGCCTTATATGCCGAACATCTCGGTAAATAACAAAATTTTCAGCCTTATTTACCGAACATCTCGGTAGATAGTGTTAAATTCAGCACTATTTACCGAACATCTTGGTAAATAGCTGTGAATTCAACGCTATTTACCGAACATTTTGGCAAATAAGGTTGAATAATTTCTTATTTACCGAGAGGTAATAATCGCTTATTTGCCGAGAGGTTTGGTAAATAGCTCTGAATTCAAGGCTATTTAACGAACATCTCTGTAAATAAACAATGATTCAACCTTATATTTACCAAGAGGTTTGGTAAATAATTTCAGAACTATTTCCCGAACATAAAGCTTATTTATCACCTGTTATAGGGATTAAGAGTTAGAAGAATTAAGAAAACATGAAAGGTTTTCATGGCTATTATAGTGAGTTTGGGAGATTATATATATATATATATATATATATATATATATATATATATATATATATATATATATCTGGGTTGGGGTCAATTACTTTAAAAAGTAATCAATTATATTACTATTACTTCAGTATTTTGCAATTATATTACTATTAATATTACACTATTTTTAAGATCCAGCAATTACAATTACTATTACATTTGAAAAAGTAATTGATTACATTACAAATTACTTTTCAACAGATGAAGGAAAGCTTAAGTACTGAGTTTATGATTTCAGTGTATGCGTCATGAATATCAAGTATAGGCAAATACACTCCATAACAATACTTCATGTATAGATCTCATAACCTTTTTCTTATATTCATTTAGTGTCCCTGTATCAGCTGATTCCAGAAATGTCTTAATAAATTTTACAAATTTACAATAGCACATATATGAAAATGGCTAAATTCTAATAAGTTTTTCTGATAGTCCTGCTATTAATCATCTCAGGTTAAGTAAATTGGTTCTTCTAATCTTAAAGTACACTATTATCCAATATGTGGTTGCATTTTAAGAACATTTATTTCTCTAACGCACTGTCCTTCAAGTTACAGTGGTCATGGTAGAAAATCTTCCCAGAAATGCTAATTAAATATCCCCTCTACTGCAGTATGCTGGTATAGCCAGGTAATGCCAAATTGGGACTTGGGATTTCAAAATGGCAAGACATGTCACCAGATTAAAACAGTGCACTGTTGATCATCTCTTGGACATACTGATCCACTGAGAGTCATGGGTCTGTTTTCAACAGGGGTGTCTGTTTTCAAGCTGATTGGAGTTCACTTAAGTTCAGCATGTCCCCTTCAGTTGAACTACACAATAGATTTGCATCCTGTCACTGCATCCTCAGTTAAAAAAGCACTGCTTCCATATCCATGACCCCTGTCCACTTATAATCTTGTGTAGAGGTGACATCTGTGTAGTGCAGATAATCTTCATGGCAGTTAAGCAATTAGTCTCAATGTGAAAAGTATGTACATATGCACAACATGTGCATATCCCGTTCCTGCTTGCCTCTGAGCACCCCATAGCAGATGCATATCCTGTGATAACTTGACAAATGTAATAGAAAGTAATATGAAATTACAATTACTTTTAAGTCTAGTCAATTACTATTACCTATTACAGTAATAGTTTAGCCTCAAAGTAATTGATTACTTGCTATTACATTGAAAAATGGCAAATTACTATTAATTTTTATATTACAATTACAAATTACCCCAACCCTGATATATATATATATATATATATATATATATATATATATATATATATATATATATATATATATATATATATATATATATATATGTTTATATATATATATATATATATATATATATATATATATATATATATATATATATATATATATATATATATATATATATATATATATATGTGAAAATGACACAAAAATCATGTCTTCTAATGGTTGCTGAGCGTGGTTTTGGTCCCTGCTCAGAGCAGTGAGCCTGGACTTGGTCCCGGTTCACTGCTGTGAACTGGGACCACTTTAAAGCCACAGAAACAGCTTCTCACTGAATTTAGTGTGTTTTCCAAGCCTAGGTATTTTTATAGCAATGCGCTATAATGAAGGGTTAACTTGCCTGGGAAAATTTTGGTTGTTGGAGGTTTGGAAAATCCCTTCTAAAAAGATAATGAGGGTCTAATGTGACTTTAGAAAAAACATCACCATTGATTTCATTAGTGTTTTAATGTCTCAATGGTTAGAGTCATCTTCATTTGCCATGCTTTGTAAGGAATACATTTGTTTGAGTACTTCGATAAAAGATTTAACTGGAAAATATAATTATATCTAAATGATTATGAGTTTTAATCTCGATTTTGGACTAAAGATTTGGGAGTTTTCTCTTTTAAGAAATCACATTTTAATTTTTAATTCATACTGAAACTAACATTAAAATCAAACTCCCTAGACCGATTTTCCAGTACCCTAAGCCCAGCTATTTAGAATATGTTTGTTAAGGGGGATCACAATATACTCAGATTTCAACCATGAACATATATGAATTTATCAAAATAAGATATGGTATGCTCATAAAATGATATGATATGTTCGGTAAATAGTGATAGATTCGACGCTATTTACCGCGATGTTCGGTAAATAGCCACTCCGTTACTTTAATGGAAATTTGACTGATGCTGTTTAAGGGATATGTTCACATGATATGGTATCTGCATTATGTTTTACATCTTACATTAAAACACCACCTGGTGGCAGACGGTAGAAGTATTTTGCTACAGGCAGTTCAAATTTTGCTACAGGCATTTTGGGCTTGGACAGCCCGGCGGGCTTTAAGTATCGCGGACCCATCCTATAGACTCCCAATTGAGAACATGTATGCATAAATACTAGTTTAATTGAATTGTGTGCACTTCAGATGCAAATTATAACATATCCGCCAGCAGTCATCTGTGGATAGTTCGTGTCAGAGCACGTGGTCAGCATGACCTCTGACCCTACAACACGTGACCAGCCGCCAGTGAGCGCGCAGTGTACACATTGTGACTTCTGAATTCACAACTCTAGAAGTATCGATACGAGTCATTAGCTTCATATCAGTTATTCATAACTCGTTGAATTTATTCACATAGCCATGCCTCTGTCCGTCCGGCCCAGTCCCGCGTTGCTTAAGCTGGGCGGGGCAGCCGTGGTTGTAGTCATAGTAGTGGTGGCCTTTGTGCACTTGCCGGGCGGTCTAGCACGACAAGATATGGGGGGAGGGGGGGGGGGGGGGCAGGCTCAGCCGGCCGCCCTGTGAAGGAGAACTACCAGTGGGGCAAGGAAGGGGACCCACTCACGCACATGATGCAGACACAGAAACACAGAGAGTCCATCAAATGGACGCACTACATGGCGCTTTATGACCGCCATTTTAACAAGTTCCGCGGAAAGAAGATGCATATCTTAGAAATAGGAGTGAGGAGAGGCGGTAGTTTGCAGATGTGGAAGAAGTACTTCGGAGCCCAGGCAATGATCTATGGAGTGGATATCGACCCTAACACGAAAAAGTACGTATTATGCCTCAGACACAACGGCGTCCGACGGACTTACGATTTTGAAATCAGCTCCGATTGTGCTATGCCCCAGTCACACTGGAGTTCGACTGTCTTACGATTCCTAAATCGGCTCTGATTGTGCTAATTTTAAAATCAGAACTGGATGTTCCTATTTTGAAGTTAAACTTATCTCGTCATCTGCAGCCACACCGCTCAACTCATCGTATGATGTTTGTAGCAGAACATATAACACAGTCAAAATTGTATGTCTTACGATTATCTCACGATAATCGCGCGATACATTTATTCGTATGAGAAATTGCAAGTACACATATTAGACGCAAGTCCAATATTTAGGTCCGACATTTGTACGAATGTTGTACGAATGTCGTACGATACTCGAAAGTCAAGAAATTGACTTGCGATTTTTCAAAATTGACACTAATTTGCGAAGAGGATCGCAAACCAGTACCGACTTTTATAGACGGTTCCGATTTTTTTTCGACTTGGAATCGGATCCATCTGTCGCACGATAAGTACACTTATCGGTTCCGGCCTTCCAATTTCGGAACCATGCGACAAAATAGGAACTAGACGGTTCCGATTTTGAAATTGGACACATTTGTAGTCACACCGCACTAGGCCATGGGCCAATGCCAGAAAATGTGCTTAGTTTTTAATTTCGTCTCAAATCTGGTGGGGCAACTTAAATACACTTGATTTATGGTCGGTATGGCCTGGGGGTCACAAAAACAAAAGTTCCTGCAAAAAGAGTTGCCCATTAATTATTTATTGGTCAATTAAGGCCAAAACGGGTGAAAAACAGGTGATTTTGGTGATTTACTCATAAAAATACATTTCTTAAGGTAGAAACCTGAAAACTTGTAGAATCATACTTAAGCATGTGCTGTAAACTTACAAATATGAATCACTGCTAGATATTTTACATGAAGGCCGTTTTGGGTGGTTTTGTGCCAAAAACGACTAAAAACACACATTTTTTGTAATAAGTGAAATTCTGTTAATACCCAAAACACCCAACTGTGATAATAAATCACTGATTTTTTTATTTAGAAAACTGTGTTAGATAGTAAATGTCATAATGATTTGTGTAAATTTGGAATGTCAAGGCCATTTGCCTGGTAAGATGGTTTTGATGGCAAAAACCTCCGAAAATGAAAGAAAACCTGAGATTTTTGTAATTCTTAAATAAAAAGATAACTAAATAAGTTATACACTTGTTACTTTGTACAAATATCATTTACATCATGAACATGAACAGGGAGTGTCATAAAAACATGTAGAAATAATTTTATTGGCCATTTTGGGGTGAATTCAGCAAAAAAGAGTAGAAAAAGTGAGATTTTTGGGATCTGACAATATAAATCCTAGGCCTAAGAGTAGAAGCTGAAAACCTCACACAAGTACACTTAGAGATTTATTGATAGTGATTACAATCAGTACAGTTTGTGAAAGACCCCCTAAGTGACTGCATTTTTGAGGTAATTTAGGCAAAAATGTCATAAAACATGATTTTCTGGGAATAAGATGATAAAAAATCTAGAGAAGAAAGTGGAATCTCCAAACTTGGCACAAATACACTTCAAGGGGCCGGTGCTGATTATAACTGGTATAATAAATATTATGAAATTGACACATAGTGAGTGTTTTGGGGGTGTTTTCAGCAAAAAAGAGTAGAAAAAGTGAGATTTTTGGGATATGACAATATAAATCCTAGGCCTAAGACTAGAAGCTGAAAACCTCACACAAGTACACTTAGAGAGTTATTGATAATGACTATCATCGGTACTATCTGTGAAAGACCCCCTAAGTGACAGCATTTTTGGGGTAATTGAAGCAAAAAATGATTAAAAAATGAGATTTTAGGGATGTGACCGAGAACAAACCTATACTTCAGTGTAGAAAGTGCAAACCTCACACAGATATTCCTTGAAGGTAATTAATTAAAGTTGCTTTAGTTATGAAATATACCCATAGTTCCTGATTTTAGGTTAATTGAAAATGACTGAAAATGAGATATTTTTGGGATCTGACCCGAAAAAATTCACACTTCAAAGTAGAAACTGCAAACCTCACACAAATATTCAATGTTGAATGAAACTGCTTAAAGTACACAGTATGAAATGAACCAATAGTTCCCGGTTTTAGGGTAATAATACAAAAAAATAAATGCAAAACTGAGGTCTTAGGGGTCTGTCTCTGAAAGATTTGTACTGAGTATACATTAGAAGCTTACCACAAATTGCCCCTAATGTACTTTATGGTTGATGATTAGAACTGATATTAATTAGTAACATCATGAAATGATTTCATACTGTCTGGCTTTGGTGTTTAAATTATCCAAAATGACATATTCCAAAATAACCTGATAAGGCCTATAAGCATTTGCATTTGTAGCCATGAATATAGCCTTTATTTCGTAGGTGATGACCTGTAAATAGGTACACATCTTAGTCCCCTCCAGATATGTGTCTCTGTGTGCATGTGACGTGTGTGTGACTGTGTGTCTACTAAGATCCATTACAATCATTGAAGCAAGATATTGGACTCTATCAAGAGTGTCCAATATCAAGAGTGTCCAATATAGATGAATGTGTAATTTTGAAAGCCTTTTGTAATGAATCCTATACCTAGTATTGCCATATTGTTCACCATATTGTTCACTTTCTCAGATTTACAATACTGCATTGACATATCAACAGCATTTTTAATCCATATGAGAATGAATCTTAGGTGTCAAGCTAACCACTAGCCCCATAGCCAGAGGCTACTGGAAATTGAGCAGGGCTATAATAATATATGACTTGGTGGCGCGACTGGCTACAAGAAGAGTGACATTTTAAGATCATGTTAAGAGGATTACAGGAATATGATCAGCTGTAGAACACCATTTGACACTTCAGTTGTCCTGTAGAACCGTTCCGAAATGAAATATAACAAAGAAAAGATAGCTTACAACTTCAAAATTGTTTTGGGATAGGAATACAGTTGGACATGCAGAATTCAGTTAAGATAGGGCTATATGATCTTGGGTAAGGCTATGGCAATTTAAAAACCAGAACCCCCCCCCGTAGAATCTCAAATTATACAAGCATCAATCTCCACATGCTTGTTGTACCTGAATCCATTGACGTCTCAGATAGAAAAGACAAGTGTGGTTCCAAAGTTTAAGCTGACTTCACCTTCACTCTGTTCATCATCTACATGTGAAACAATTAATTATTTTATGGTGGACCAGTATAGATATGATATGATCCATAATAAGTCCTGGGTAGGTAGCATGTCACATCAACCAATTCATGCTGATAGTTCCTCCTCTGATGTGTCTTCATGATTGGTAATCCTTTAGAAAATACCTCTATCATATAATACTAAGATCATAAAATATCTAGAAGTTGTAGATTCCTTCTTCTCTTCTTCTTCTTCCTAGTACATGTCAACTTCAACTTGCTGAAGACTGTGACACGGTATACAGGTTTGTGCAGTGCGGTGATTAAAAGCTGTACTAGTAAAAGTGAACTTGGCCTTAGGCTACTCTAGGCAGGGATGCGACGCCCTGACACTGGTACAGCAGTGGAGTACCTCTGGATACATCTAACTGCTGAGGAGGGAATTCCTGAAGCTTTCAGGAGATTCCATAGTTACAGCTGTATCTGGGATGGTGTTCCAGTCTCTAGCGGTCCGGTGATATTCCCGTGATGAGCCTGGGACAAAGTACGCTTGTGAGTTCTCGTTTCGCCTTGTTTTGCACTGGGTCTTCCTCGTCAGAGATGCAGGCATGTCAATGGCGACGAGCCCATGGTGTATCTTGTGGAACATGGTTAGGCTAGTTAAACGTCGTCTCTCCTCCAGGGACTGCCAGTTTAGCTCTTGGAGCATGTCACCTACACTTGAGTGCTTTTCCTTGGGGTAATCTCATCAGCACACCTTTTAGGGATGGGTTGAACCAACTTAGCACAGCGCTTGATTGCTCTATTTGTTTTAGTTATGTCAGTAAATTTTCTATAACATGCCATGTGATAACCATCAGAACATTTATAACCAGCTGCATATTCCACAGCTGAAGAACAGTATGTATTTCTCAGCAATTTCTCTCTCTACACCATCTAAATACCTCCATTTCTCTGCTGAGTCTTTAATTTTTTGTAGAGATTTGTCAGAAGTCTGTAAAATTGGGCCATCTTCTTCAATAACAACATGTATACAACAACACATGTGGGCTGCCATCTTTGTTGTTATCTTCATGGCATCTGATTGGCTAATAGTGCCAACATAGTGACCTGCCACCTGGTGCATAAGTTGCAAACTAGGGCACAGGGCTGACATCACATGATCTTCATGGCATCTGATTGGCTAATACTGCCAACATAGTATCCGGCCACCTATTGCATAACTTGTGAACTAGGCCTATCTAAGCGTTCCTTTAAGGGCTAAAACACAAAAATGGGCAAGCTAAGAGGCAGGAAGTACATGAAAATAGTTAAGATAATACATAATCTTGCCTATTTTATCAAAACTAAGTTGCCCCACCAAATTTGCGACGACTTGACAACTTACAGATTTTGGCCCATGGCCTACACGACTCATCGTACGATGTTTGTAGCCGATTATCGTGCATGATGATTGCAAGCAGAGAAATACGTCTACTTCTCTCAGTTGCAAGTCAGAATTTTTTCTTACGATTATCGTGAGACAGCAGGATGAAGCTAAGATGTGACCTGATTGTAATAAAGGCGATATGATATACTAGCCCAGGCGCGGATCCACACCAGTTTGCATTGATGCATGTGCATCGATCAATATTGGAAGTGCATCGATTCATATCAAAGTGCATCGGTCAATTTCTAAAGTCCACGCTAACCATTTTCTGATTTTTTGGGGAAGCAGTGGTGGTGATCCTACTCTGGGAGGTTAGATTTTTACGCAATGACGTCTGTCTCTGTAGGGCAGGAAGTAAATGACCGTACATGTGTATAATCTAAGGCTCCGGACGACCAGGCTAGCACCAGAGACAATGCCAATCTACAGCAATCTTCACCAGTGACTAAATATCGTCTAATAATTCTTGTTTTGTCAACTATGAATGGTTAAATAGGTTTGAACAATTGTGATTTTTTTAGGAAATGTGTATCTTTTCCGAAACCTTGTGTTTAGACCAGAAATTGACACATTTTCTTTATGATCAAGCCCCTGTAGGACAACGAACATACAGACCCTTTTGATGAGATTTTGATGAGCGTTACATACAGAAACTTGATAGTCTCAGAACTTTTCTATAACATTTATTGTAAGAAATAAATTAAATATATCTCTTCTCTATCATCGTATGCTCATTGGGTTACTTAGTGAACATAGGGTCATTTGAGATTTTTAAATCAATTAAAGACGATGCACTTTTCCTCATAATCAACTATGAATGTTTAGGCTATCACTGAAAAGTAAAATATTTGCTGTTAAAACGGCTCCTACAGGCTTGCTCACACTCTTAAATGAAGAAAAACCGGATATGTAGCGAGAGACGAAATACTATATGCGCTGCATTGAAGGGCTGGACATGCCAGGGGTCTCTGATCTGCATCAGCGTGAGGTCACGAGGGATCACGGTCCAATCAGGGCCCTCGTATCATTTGAATTGAATAGAAACCTGAGCGCCAACATGCGCAGAGCACGACTTTTTGGCTATTCTCTGAGGCTAGCCTATTCAGGTTGACCGGCTGGTTTCATATTCACTTGTTCTTATTTATCTAAGATACAATCAGGGGAGGTTGTTGGTCTTTCCTCATTATGGAATTTCTTCAAGTCACAATCGCTTCAAATTAATATGCATTTAGAGTATCTAATTTATCAGATTTGCTTTAAATTGTGATATTTATAGAAGACAAAAATCACATGCACTGTGATAACAAATGATAAAGTTATGTAAAATACCAACATGAGGAGAAGTGAGAACAAGGTTACCTACTAAATTCGTGAAATATAGAAAGTTTCAAACTAAGTTTAGATATATTTACAGTGAAAATAATGTTCCATTAACTGCTCTGAAAATGAAGGAGAATGCATCTCAGAGCACCTACATATAAAAAATTCCGGACCCCCCGCCGCAAAGGACTTCGCGCCTGCGGAGCTCACGCCAGCAGCCGTAGGCCGCTGCACCCTCCGGGCCCCCTCATTTTTCCAAATTCTCCAAAGGTGCATAGCTCAATTTTTTAGGCTGGATCCGCCCCTGTAGCCAAAGGTTTAAACACAGAAACGTTTAGTACAATAAGGTTTTATGGTTGAAATGTGATGTACGTACACTTGGGCTGCAGGGACCTGTCCCTATGAGGCTAAGCAGCTACGTGGTGAGTGAGCATAATTTACCCAATTAGCATATTAATTAGGTCGATTTCCGCTGCTCTTGTGTCTAATATAAGTTGACAAACCCCGCGGGGAGGCTGCTGGCAGTATAAGACCATTTGGGAGGATATATTTAACCCTTTCAATGTTAAGGCTACTTTCGTCCAAAGCAAAAGGAAGCAAAGTTTTTCGAAAACCATTTAAACCCTGTCATGTTGGTATTCATTGGACAGCTCTCACTGAGTACTCTCAGATGAGTACCCATGTGCCAGAGTTTCCAGGGGCGGATCCAGGATTTAAGAAGGGGGGGTTCAATGTAGTTCCAAAAAAAGTGACACTGGTGGCGCCACTCACAATTATTTATAAAAACACCACCAGGAGTCAACTGCAGAGAGCTAAAAATAATAATTTCATACGAGATATAAAAAAAAAATAATCTCATAAGATATATAACAAAATACATAGAGTAAGAGTGAAATTTTAATATATTTCATATTAATTATGATATGCAAAATCGAATTTGGTGATGCCACATTGTCCTAATTTTGGTCGCAAGATTGAACGGACCTCTTGCACTTTCAAACATTTAAGAAATATATTTTACCTTTTAGAGAGATTTAACAATGTGAACACCCTGGGGATGAGGGGAAGAACTTTTGCCCACTATGCTTAATTGATGTTAGTGTTATTGCGATACATGCATCTGGGGGGGGGGGTTCAATTGGAGACACTCTTTCATTTGTGATATGACTAAACACCAGTCATGAGAGTCATTCAGTAAATTTCACCTTCTGCGCTCGTCGAATTCTTAGAAATCAACGCTTTCAATTTTTTTCTAATTTGGCTGAACCATTTCTATTCAACCTTTTTACAAATAATACTCTACGCCCAAAGTTGTTTGACCTTTTTTGCACTTCAGATGCAAATGGGTTAAGTCACCTCAAAAGGTGTTAAGATGTGGTTATTCATGTATCAGTTGGCTATTAGTTAGGTATTTTCTATAGGGTTTGAGGAATCAAGTGATCTAGAAGTTTGAGAATCAACGACCCCCCCCCCCCCCCCCCTCACCTAGCAAACATCAGGTTTTCCAAGCTTTTCTTAGTCTGCAAACGACTGGACTGGACTGTCTGTATCTGCTGGACCAGTGACCTGTAATCTATATATCTCTGCCTAAGGAATTAAGTGATCTAGAAGTTTGAGAATCTACGACCCCCCCCCCCCCCCCCTCCCCTAACAAACATCAGGTTTCCAAGGTATTCTTAGTCTGCAATCGACTGGACTGTGATTATGTATCCGCTAGACTAAGGAATCAAGTGGTCTAGAAGTTTGAGAATAAACGAACCCCACCCCCCCCCCTCCCCTAACAGACTTCAGGTTTCCCCAGCTATTCTTAGTCTGCAATCGACTGGACTGTAATTCTGTATCCGCTGGACCAAGGAATGAATCAAGTGATCTAGAGGTTCGAGAATCAACGACCCCCCCCCTCCCCCCTCACCTAACAAACTTCAGGTTATCCAAGCTATTCTTAGTCCGGAACGACTGGACTGTAATTCTGTATCCGCTGGTTCAAGGCGAATAATCCCCTCGAGCAGGATGTTCATCCACTCGGACCTACACCTGGCTGACACCAATCAGCAGGTTGCCTACTCAGGGCCTGGGGAAACAAAAGACGTGGACAGAATTGCAAATTGCAACTGGTGGCGGCGGCAGGAAAAACAATTAGTTTTGATGTTTGTCCACAGGTGGCGTGGTGGTGCAAAATGACTCACCAGCCAGGGGGGGTTCAGACGAACCCCTCGAACCCCTCGAACCCCCCCCCCCCCCCCCCCTGGATCCGCCCCTGACTGTTTCCTTAATTTTTCAGTGTTTTCGTATCATTTTATATTGGCAAAATTAGCCCCCACCAGCATAAGGGTAAACTTGAATGGGGAGTATGAAATATGAATATCACCGACTCTCCGTTGCTGGGGCAACACTAGAAAAAACAATGCGATACCAACGTGTTGCCTACTTGCGTTTAACCCTTCCAATGCTGAGGCTACTTTCCTCTCAAGCACAAGAACGCAAAGATTTTTTGAAATCATCAAAACCCTGTCGTGTTGGTATTGATTGGATATCTCTCACTGAGTGCTCTCAGATGAGTACCCATGATCCTAGGTTTCAGTAATCGTTTTTTTTGCATCATTTTGTATAGACCAAATTAGCCGCCAGCAGCGTAAGGGTTAAAAGAAATATGTTGAAATATTCTTCCAGGTTGAAATCATACCGTATAAGGAAATGTCGACATTCATCAGCAACCTTGAAGAACTTTGATAATTCTCAATTTATATTTTGTTTTCTTCTTAGGTTCGAAGAAGAACAAGTGAAGATCTTTATCGGAGATCAGAAAAACCGCACGTTTCTCCGGGAACTCCGAAACAAGCTGCCAAAACTGGACATTCTAATTGACGACGGCGGGCACACGATGGAGCAGCAAAAGAGAACGTTCGAGGAGTTGTTTGGTCACGTGACCAATGATGGCGGAGTGTACTGGTGTGAGGATTTGCACACATCGTACTGGAAAGAAATGTTCGATGGACCTAAAAACGCACCACCCTTTGTGGACATTGCTAAAACGTGGGTGGATCTCTTGAATGCCCATCATAGCCGAGGCAAATTTAAGCCCAATGACATTACAGAGCATGCCAGAGGAATTCATTTTTACGATTCGGTTGTGGTCATAGAAAAGCAACCCAGACGCAATGTAAAAGCCGTAACTTTCGCTCGTTAGGAATCCCCAAAACTACGATGGTGCAGGTGTGAACGACATAAAAAATCTACTGTTTTTGGAAAAAAAGTGAAAAAAAAAATCCTTTTTCTGCGTTCACACCTGCACCATCGTATCATAGTGAACTCTCTGAATTATTATTATATCACCAATCTGGGACTGGTGTAAAAAGCGTTCACATAAACAGAAATTCATACTTTAGAGGGTGTGTCTAATGCATTATGGGAAATGGCACTTCTTTCATAAAGTTGTTCACTGAGGGAGATGTTCACTTCTAAATAGTGTAGGTTTTGAACAATATCGAAGAACGAAATGGGACAGGAAACTGTTCACTATTGGAGAGTTTGACACCTAAGGATTGTTCAGATGTGAATGCTCGATTGTAATACGTATTACAGCCATGTTTTGTTCCTGCATTTATATGTGACCCTTTTGTATTTGTGGATAACAGAACCTGTTTTTGAAACTGGTAGGTTTTCAGGGGCAAAAGGTTTCACCAGTAAAAAAGTCCCTTAAAACAGTTTTGTCAAGTGCTTTTAGTTCCTTAATGATACTTTTGATATGGTTAATGGTACTTGTAATGCACACTGATTAATACCAAAAATAGATAACACCCAAAATGCACAACTAGAAAATGCCCGATTTTTGCATCATTCTCATTGGAATTTATTGCAAATCTACCACAATTTTTGCCAAATGATAAAATCTATGAAACGCACAGATGCTTTTTGTCTAAATGATGCCTTGATTCTTTCGCCTACACATTTCAAATATTCTCCTGTAGATGTCCCTCTATGTCTTCTCCAAAACACATCGAGTTAAATTTAGAGACCGCGTGTAACAGGTCGCTGGCCATGAATAGCCCGAAACGCGCGTCCTATTAGCCTTAACCAGACCGCAAAATACAAGTCACATAGAGACACTATCATTTGCCGGTACGTAATAGAAAGAACACGAGGGGCCGTGGGTTATGGGGGAAAACCCAAGTTTCCGCACAAGTGCGCAGCACGAGTGGGGAACCGAGGGTGGTCCCCCATTAACCACAGTCCCGAGTAGTTCTTTCTGACTTGTAGCATGGCCAGCTTCCTTCAGGCAAACTCAGGCCGAGAGAAAGGTAGGCTCCAGAACACAGGAAGTACAGGAAAGGAATAGTGAAGGATAAGGGATGCAGATTCCTCTCGATTATTTGACGTTTATAGGACACATAGTCTAGCGCTCTGGCAATGGAGAAGGTAGGATATTCGGGTGAGCAGTGTGTGGGGGTACACATCATACCTCATGATAGATTCATGTTTAGATGTCTTTATTTCGGCTATTGTAAATATCCAACAGAATACCCTGCTCTACGGCCTTCCCTGTAGTGTCTTATCACATCAAAGACGCACAGATTTAAAATGATATTGATTTTCAGTGCAGAATAATGGTCTCTCTCTCTCTCTCTCTATATATATATATATACATATATATACATATATATATATATATATATATATATATATATATATATATATATATATATATATATATATATTTATGTATATATATATATATAAATATATATATATATATATATATATATATATATATATATATATAATATATGTATATATATATATATATATATATATATATATATATATATATATATATATATATATATATATATATATATAAGGTATCTCCGCAAATGTGCTTTCCCGAATGACCACGGTTCACCTGCTTTTGTTTCAGCCACAGGTAGGTGTCCACTGACCACAGGGGCTCCACTCCTACAATGGGCAAAGCCTCTGTGGTCAGTGAACATCTCTTTGTGGGTGAGACAAAGACAGCTATCCGTGTTCTTTAGGAAATAAGAACACACTTTTCGAGGCCTGTGATTGGCTGAAGGGAGCAGGCCATGCTACAAGTGATGATAGACCCCAAGGAAGCTGTGGTGTAGACGATATACCCGAGGTGTGACGAGGCGAAGCCGAGTCACACTCGAGGGAATATCACCTACAGCACAGCTTCTGAGGGGTCAACGTGCCTTGTACCACAGGTGGCTTGCCTCTCACTAATTATGGGTCAAGAAAAGCTTGGTTGAGCTCTCAAACAAAATCTCATTTCCTAACAGTATGCAAACTAGCCTGCTGTTATATCCTTATGCAAATAAGCCTGGGAGCACCTAGTAGTCAATGCTCTCAGTTAACATACTGCACTTCATTCACTCACAAGAATGGATACCTTGTCTAGCAACACTCAGTGCTCACCCAATCTAGTTACAGTTACTCAACTCAGCAACTTTTGCAAGTGGAAATGGGAGAAACGAGAGAATGTTGAAGTGTGAAAACCCTTTGACCACTCAGAAAATCCAACCAGACAATTAAGCCTCTAGGATACATGGGAATGCAGTTCAAGGAGTGGAGATAATGTAGGTCTAAAGTGATTAGTTCATTCATGCATGTAGTGTCCTAACATGTCCCTAGTAATTTGGTTATGTCTTTTAACTAGAGCGTATCCATTGCCCACGTCCAATGACCGACCGGGACATGAGAGAGAATAGCCACTGACTTGGGGTTAGGCGGTGGTTTTCACCAGGTTCTCCAATTTACTCTACCACTTCCAACTGGCTAGTCTTAAGATGATGGGTACCATTGAAAGCGAGTTAAAAGCCCCATCCAAAAACTCACCTCACAGCAGCAAAATCATATGACAATGTGTATCTACAGGTTCCTGAGTGTTATCAGGGAGAGAATATCATAGTCTGCCGTCTGTAGTCAACCCATATTCTAATTCATTTCAATATTTACAACTTTTCACTCAAATGACATAATCTCATTACTTACGCAGGTGATGGTCACTACAGGTTTACAGTTACCTTAGGGATATCATTGACTATGCCCAATAAGAAGTATTTTTTAAAAATATTTTACTGCTAAAGATTTTTACAGGCCATAACATTGAAAATTTTAGTGAGATAACTCGTGTGTGGAGGCATGGGAACCCCTTTGATAGTAGTGGACATACCTCGCTGATCACTCCTGAGCACTCGAAACAAAAGACAGTTGCACAAAGATACACCTCGACGATCTCAAGACAATGGATTGTGGTCAGGATGCTATAAATAGGTGCTAGCTATGAGCACGTGAGGTTACCAAGTGTAGATGGTGTGGATATTTCTAACTAATATTTTCAACGTTGTGGCCTGTAAAAATCTTCAGCAGTAGAAAAATCAAAAAAATACTTTTTATTGGGCATAGTCAATGATATCCCTAAAGTAACTCTGAACCTGCAGTAACCATCACCTGCGTAATTAATGAGAACTAGCAGGCCCCCGTGCACAGCACGGGATTGGATTCTAAGTCATACTCAATGAAGCTCAGGAAGTTCAGAGGCAGATAATAAACAAACTGCCTTAACCACTCAAAAAAATAGAACCCTTACTGAACCATTGACGTCGCTCTTGTTTGTGTTTTTTTTGTTTCTAGTTTTTAGTCATCACCAGGAACTGTGTGACACAAACAGTACACTATTAAAATGATAATGAAATGCATCAATCAAATGGTGCTCTTACAACTGCAAGGCATCTTGGATCTATGTCAATGTCGTCAAATGTCAGGGAGGGGATCCCCTTATATACCTTGCTTGCAGCCAATATGCATGCTATAAATATGAAAGTGCTGCATGTCCGACCCGAGTGCAGCATTGACTACACTGCAGACATGTTAGCCGCACTTGGCACCACACTATGTGGCCTCATAGTATGGTTGTACACTGACAGCTTGCTGTCTCTCACAACTACCTGGGTTCCCAACTTCCCATGCACATGATAAAGTTGCTAGTGACTTTGGGTCTTGTGCTCTTTGCCAGATACTCTGGCTTTTTCAACCACTAACAACGTGCTAGTCGCAGCTGCAGTATGGCAGAAAAAGTAAGGATAATCAAGTTTTCCAATCCTACGTCATGTATGATAAATGGCCCCTGCAACATCTCCCTGGTAACTACACCTCGCCAGAAGTTTAATAGAGATGTAAATCAAGTAAATATTAATATCATTCCATCAACATTCAACTCATGTATAGATTCCCCAACCCCTGCACCAACTAATCAAGATACTGAAACACCACCTAAATAATAATAATAATAATAAGAGAGAGAGAGAGAGAGGGTGCGACAATTTTTCCTAAAAGAAAGAGAGAAGATCCCCATAGGGGACAGGGCTCAACAGTACCCTGCCAACCCAAGTAGTCAGGCAGGGCAAGTTGGACCCATGATCAGAAAGTCCTGCCAGGCGTTCAGTTTTCCAAGCCAATTTGATAGAACTCATGTATAAATTCCCCAAACCCCTGCCCCCACTAATCAAGATATTGTGACACCCAGGGTCTGACACTTAGATTTCAGGCTTGGGGCCCGAAAAGCTATTTTAATAAAATTTAGTGGTCAAAAACAGCATTTCTGTATTATTATACTATACATACTATTTTGGGCCCCTAGTCTAAAGAATCTAGGGGCCCACAGCAAAAGCTAGGGGCATATGCCCCTGGGAAAGACGAACCCTGGACATCACATACATAATGAGAGAGAGAGAGAGATGATGATTAAATTTCACTCAAAACAATTTAGGAGAATAGTCAAGGAGGCAGTCAATAAAGGGGGAGTAGAGAGACGTCTCCACTAACATGTCTGAGTACACATGCACTCATTCTCCCTAGTGCTGTATTGGTGTAGAGTTGGAACCTTTTTGCAACATTGTATAATTTTATAGGTAGAGTTGAAAGAGGGGGAGAGCAACATTGTATAATACTTATAGATACAGTTTACCACAGTGTATGAAATACATTGTATCAGGCAGGTAGAGTTGAAAGAGGGGGAGCGCAACATTGTATAATACTTATAGATACAGTTTACCACAGTGTATGAAATACATTGTATCAGGCATTGCCATTGGCAACCGGACCATTTTTCAAGAATAAAGGCATTAAATGCCAAAATTTTGAAAAGCTAAAAGGTTTCGCCCCATCTACACACCCCTGGCAAACGATCCACAGGGGCAGTTCAACTCGGCATCGCGTGTGTGCCTCGGACTCGACAATTTAAAATTTCAAAACTGTGAATTAAGATATACTAGCAGACCCCCGTGCACAGCACGGGTTTGGATTCTAAGCCATATTCAGTGAAGCTCAAAAAAACTGCCTTAACCACTCAAAAAAATAGAACCCTTACAGAACCATAGACGTCGCTCTTGTTTGTTTTTTAACTCATGTATAGATTCCCCAACCCCTGCACCAACTAATCAAGATACTGAAACACCACCTAAATGATAATAATAAGAGAGAGAGAGAGAGGGTGCGACAACTTTTTTTAAAAGAAAGGGAGAGAAGATCCCCATAGGGGACAGGGCTGAACAGTACCCTGCCAACCCAAGTAGTCCGGCAGGGCAAGTTGGACATGGGCCACCCATGATCAGAAAGTCCTGCCAGGCGTTAAGTTTGCCAAGCCAATTTGATAGAACTCATGTTTAAATTCCCCAAACCCCTGCCCCCACTAATCAAGATATTGTGACACCCAGGGTCTGACACTTAGATTTTAGGCTTGGGGCCCGAAAAGCTATTTTAATCAATTTAGTGGTCAAAAACAGCATTTCTGTATTATAATACTATACATACTATTTTGGGCCCCTAGTCTAAAGAATCTAGGGGCCCACAGCAAAAGCTAGGGGCATATGCCCCTGGGAAAGACGAACCCTGGACATCACATACATAATGAGAGAGAGAGAGAGAGAGAGAGAGAGAGAGAGAGAGAGAGAGAGAGGGGGGGCAGTAGGGTGACAGGGGGCAGTTAATAAAGGGGCAGTAGGGTGACAGGGGGCAGTTAATAAAGGGGCAGTAGGGTGACAGGGGGGCAGTTAATAAAGGGGCAGTAGGGTGACAGGGGGGCAGTTAATAAAGGGGCAGTAGGGTGACAGGGGGGCAGTTAGTAAAGGGGCAGTAGGGTGACAGGGGGGCAGTTAATTAAGGGGCAGTAGGGTGACAGGGGGCAGTTAATAAAGGGGCAGTAGGGTGACAGGGGGGCAGTTAATAAAGGGGCAGTAGGGTGACAGGGGGGGGAGTTAATAAAGGGGCAGTAGGGTTACAGGGGGGCAGTTAATAAAGGGGCGGTAGGGTGACAGGGGGGGGGCAGTTAATAAAGGGGCAGTAGGGTGACAGGGGGGCAGTTAATAAAGGGGCAGTAGGGTGACAGGGGGGCAGTTAATAAAGGGACAGTAGGGTGACAGGGGGGCAGTTAATAAAGGGGCAGTAGGGTGACAGGGGGGAAGTTAATAAAGGGGCAGTAGGGTGACAGGGGGGCAGTTAATAAAGGGGCAGTAGGGTGACAGGGGGGCAGTTTATAAAGGGGCAGTAGGGAGACAGGGGGCAGTTAATAAAGGGGCAGTAGGGTGACAGGGGGCAGTTAATAAAGGGGCAGTAGGGTGACAGGGGGCAGTTAATAAAGGGGCAGTAGGGTTGCAGGGGGGCAGTTAATAAAGGGGCGGTAGGGTGACAGGGGGGGGGCAGTTAATAAAGGGGCAGTAGGGTGACAGGGGGGCAGTTAATAAAGGGGCAGTAGGGTGACAGGGGGGCAGTTAATAAAGGGACAGTAGGGTGACAGGGGGGCAGTTAATAAAGGGGCAGTAGGGTGACAGGGGGGAAGTTAATAAAGGGGCAGTAGGGTGACAGGGGGGCAGTTAATAAAGGGGCAGTAGGGTGACAGGGGGGCAGTTTATAAAGGGGCAGTAGGGTGACAGGGGGCAGTTAATAAAGGGGCAGTAGGGTGACAGGGGGCAGTTAATAAAGGGGCAGTAGGGTGACAGGGGGCAGTTAATAAAGGGGCAGTAGGGTTGCAGGGGGGCAGTTAATAAAGGGGCAGTAGGGTGACAGGGGGCAGTTAATAAAGGGGCAATAGGGTGACAGGGGGGCAGTTAATAAAGGGGCAGTAGGGTGACAGGGGGCAGTTAATAAAGGGGCAGTAGGGTGACAGGGGGCAGTTAATAAAGGGGCAGTAGGGTGACAGGGGGGCAGTTAATAAATGGGCAGTAGGGTGACAGGGGGCAGTTAATAAAGGGGCAGTAGGGTGACAGGGGGGCAGTTAATAAAGGGGCAGGTGACAGGGGGGCAGTTAATAAAGGGGCAGTAGGGTGACAGGGGGGGCAGTTAATAAAGGGGCAGTAGGGTGACAGGGGGCAGTTAATAAAGGTGCAGTAGGGTGACAGGGGGCAGTTAATAAAGGGGCAGTAGGGTGACAGGGGGGCAGTTAATAAAGGGGCAGTAGGGTGACAGGGGGGCAGTTAATAAAGGGGCAGTAGGGTGACAGGGGGCAGTTAATAAAGGGGCAGTAGGGTGACAGGGGGGCAGTTAATAAAGGGGCAGTAGGGTGACAGGGGGGCAGTTAATAAAGGGGCAGTAGGGTGACAGGGGGGGGGGCAGTTAATAAAGGGGCAGTAGGGTGACAGGGGGGCAGTTAATAAAGGGGCAATAGGGTGACAGGGGGGCAGTTAATAAAGGGGCAGTAGGGTGACAGGGGGGGGCAGTTAATAAAGGGCAGTAGGGTGACAGGGGGGCAGTTAATAAAGGGGCAGTAGGGTGACAGGGGGCAGTTAATAAAGGGGCAGTAGGGTGACAGGGGGGAAGTTAATAAAGGGGCAGTAGGGTGA
Source organism: Maea johnstoni (assembly GCA_963942565.1). Classification (NCBI taxonomy): domain Eukaryota; kingdom Metazoa; phylum Annelida; class Polychaeta; order Spionida; family Magelonidae; genus Maea; species Maea johnstoni. Next base: position 2,046,784 of record OZ012689.1, on the reverse strand, counting down.
CAGGGGGGCAGTTAATAAAGGGGCAGTAGGGTGACGGGGGGGGCAGTTAATAAAGGGGCAGTAGGGTGACAGGGGGGCAGTTAATAAAGGGGCAGTAGGGTGACAGGGGGCAGTTAATAAAGGGGCAGTAGGGTGACAGGGGGGCAGTTAATAAATGGGCAGTAGGGTGACAGGGGGGCAGTTAATAAAGGGGCAGTTGGGTGACAGGGGGGCAGTTAATAAAGGGGCAGTAGGGTGACAGGGGGGCAGTTAATAAAGGGGCAGTAGGGTGACAGGGGGGCAGTTAATAAAGAGGCAGTAGGGTGACAGGGGGGCAGTTGATAAAGGGGCAGTAGGGTGACAGGGGGGCAGTTAATAAAGGGGCAGTAGGGTAACAGGGGGGCAGTCAATGAGGGAGTTAATTTCAACACCACAGCCCTGAGTACACATGCACTAATTCTCCCTATCAACCTATAGTGCTGTATGATGTAGAGTTTTTTGCAACATTGTATACTTTTATAGACAGAGTTGAAAGAGGGGGAGAGCAACATTGTATAATTTCATAGATACAGTTGTACAACATTGTATGAAATACATTGTATCATATCGGGTGGCTGCAGACATATGTCATTGATGTGACCTGGACTGGCTGCAGACACTTTTTCATTGCCATTGGCAACCGGCTATTTTTCAAGATAATAAGTTAAGTAAACACAATTTAGAAAAAACAAAAGTGAATGCATTAATCGGAAACAACTACCAATTGATCCATGGCAGCAGTGTAGCCCGGCAGGGCATATCCCACGAGAAAACCCCCAACAACGAACCTGCCAAGTGAGTATTAAAATATAGAAGATATGTCATTTGAAAGAAAAGTTGTAAATTTTGAAATAAAACAGAATATGGATTGAATAATGACAGGTGGCGATGATATTCTCTACCTGATAACACTCAGGAACCTGGAGATACACCTAGTTATAGGATTATGCTGCTTTGAGGTCTGTTTTGGGACAGGGCTTTTAGCTGGCTTGCAATGGTACCCATCACCTTAAGGTAGAACCCTACCCGATACCCGGATCATTTTTAAAACTTGAATATCTGAAAACTGAGTTAAATGTGGACAACGGCACTTATGCTATTGTATAGCTTACATCTCATAGTTACAGAATAATGATAAACTTAACAATAATCTGCTATTTTGAGTTGATAAGATACCCTTTACGCACATATCTGTCTGTGTTTCGTTTTTTGGCAAAATGTCAAGACTCACACGTTACTTGAAAACCAAACTCTACCATTTGATCATCCATATCTTTGGTAAGGTGCAAGGTCCTACCAAAACCGGGAATCTGTACGATGAGTTTGTTAAAAAAAACATTTTTGAATGTTCCCATATGCCTCAAAATTACTAACAGCACGTGGTTTACATAGTAAATGCTGATTTTCAGGTCCTGTCAGAATTCAAGGTAGCTGTGACATGACCTTGCACCTAGACGGGGTTCATATCTGTCATATTCTAAAATACTGGCTTCGGAGACTGTATCTTTATTCACTTTCAGCCAAAGAATGAGATGAAAATTTTGGTCAAACTGGTCTATCTCGAATGAATCTGCATGGCTAAAGCAGACAACCATGTCGTTCGGGAGCAATGTAACAAGGAAAACCCAATAGAATGTTGCCAGCTCGAGATTCGTGGCGAGTGAACACTGCTCATGTGTCATCTTTTGTTTTGATATCCATTCTAAGGGGCCAGCCAAGGACACCACCTAGTGGTGATAATCTTGGTGTACTAGACTATCACCTTAACTCAATATGGCACGAATAGTGACAATAATGTAAATTCCAAATTCCAAGTTCCCTTCTTATCCAAACGAGGAGATTTGCGTCCAGAAGATATGGCTTCCATAAAGGTATTAACTGATAGCTCAACTTGCCGCCACTAGGTGCACTAGAAATGGGAGCGACCGCCTGTTAATAACCCAGGTGCGGCCCTGAATACACTGCAGACGTGTTGATTGTGCTGGGCAGCACACGTATGCGTCTACTGCACACTGGGCCTAATGTGATTGTATGTTAAGTGACCAATGGCTGATTTTATGCATGACTTCAACAGTGTTTTGTCGCAAAAGAAAAATATCATTTTGGTCTCAGCTTAATTGAGAGCCTGTCATACATGTATAACATTGCTCTATGTGTCTCATATCAATTGATATACTTCTTGCATATATGTATTAAGTTGATCTCTCCCCCTTAAATTATATTAGAAAAGTGTCTTTGAGTGAAAAGAAATAAACAGGAACATAACGGATAAAAAACAATTACCATGTTTTAAGATATAAAAAAATAAAAATGTTTTAAGATATTTCATTTATAAGTTTATCTATGAGGCACTTCATTTTGAAAAATGATAATTAGATTTTAGAAGTGACAGAATTATTAAGAAAAATGAGTATCTAAATTTAGTTCTGAAAACTGGTAGCTTTCCGTGAAATTCGCCCTTTTCTGCAACTTGATTAATTCTGAATTTGTCGTTATCCATATTATGTCTAATTATCCAGTTATCATAAAGAGTGTGCTTGATCAAGTAGCGAAAATGGCTGAATTATTCAAAAAACAATTTAAATGTAATTAGTTATCAGACCTATCCTAAATAAACACCATCTTATCCCTCAAAGTCACTTTTGCACTTTTAAAAACCCAACCTAACTTTTATATATAAAGTACACAAAGTAGTATATTTCTAATAGTGCATTAACATATTTAAGAACTTTGATATTTACTCAGATGATGTTAACTTAAGTGGAACGTATCCAACTTACTTACCTGGGTCATTTAGTGGATATGTTTTTTGCTTGACCTAAATTTTCTACCAACAACATTCGTACAAGCGGAAACAAGACGCTACCTGGAAATAAGATAACTAAGTTATCAGAAAATGCAGTTCTTGAATGAAAAAATCATTTTTATTTTTTGAGCTATTTATAACCCAGTCTGTGGGGGTGAGAAGAACGGAAAGTGCAACAGGTCCTTTGTATGCAAACATGGCGCCATCTATCTACACACTTGGCATTAGTTTTACGAAAAGTTGATCAACTTTTGGTTTTACTCATTGTACGAGGGTATGAATCTCTCTTTTACAAGCTATGTTCCCTTGGACTCGTGCTCGCTTTAAAATAGGAAATTTACTAAACAGAATTTCGCATTTTGTTGAAAAACATCTCAGCTTTTATATAAGCCTAGATGAATAAAAACAAGTGGATATGAAAC
>OZ012689.1:2028538-2041038 GCA_963942565.1 Maea johnstoni | reverse complement strand
ATCCATTCTTAGGGGCCAGCCAAGGACACCACCTAGTGGTGATAATCTTGGTGTACTAGACTATCACCTTAAGCAAACCACATTCTCCGCCACTAGATGTTGCTTTATCATAGCAACAAAAATGGCGGCCACTGCTCTTCACACCACCACTAGAAAATGTTTTTTGGTGTTTAAAACACTATCGGTGCATTATAGTCTGCCTACATGGTGCACATCTGGAAAATAGGATGGCAGGAAATAATTAGGGATTTATATTTCTCAATCGTGAGTTCATGTTAGAAATCCCTGCTGTTTGCTCTGCGTGATTCGAGTCTGATGAAGAATCTTTTTAGATGTCGGCTGCAAGATCCTTGAACTCAGAACTTGTTGTGCTTATCATAATTACAATTTTATGTTGGGGTGGGTTGGAGCTGATGATGAATTCGATATCCCGGTTGTGAAAATGGTGTACGGCAAGATGGTTTGTGTTCAGCCAGCAAGTATCGTACGAGGCTATCAGGCTTCTCGCAGACATCTTGCCTTCCACCATTTTCACGACAAGGATAACTAATAATATGAACAGTTGTTAGGGAATCGTATTAGTGTGGTATTGTACGTGGTTTCAGTGTTTCATGGTGTTATTAAGGTACCATCAAATTCACCCTTTTGCCCAGCGAGCGCGTTTAAATGAAATTCACACAATCTGTATTTAACAATGATACATAACATATTAAGGTAGAACCCTACCCGATACCCGGGTCATTTTTAAAACTTGAATATCTGAAAACTGAGTTAAATGTAGACAACGGCACTTATGCTATTGTATAGCTTACATCTCATAGTTACAGAATAATCATAAACTTATCAATAATTTGCTATTTTAAGTTGATATGGCACCCTTTACGCACATATCTTTACGCAAAATGTCAAGACTCACCCTTTGCTTGAAAACCAAACTCTACCATTTGATCATTCATGTCTTTGGCAAGGTGCAAGGTCCTACCTAAACCGGAAATTTGCACGATGAGTATGTTAAAAACATTGTTGAATGTTCCCATATGCCACAAGATTGCTAACAGCACGTGGTTTACGTAGCTAATGCTGATTTTCAGGTCCTGTCATAATACGAGGTACTTATGACAGGACCTTGCACCTAGAAGGGGTTGATATCTGTCATATCCTAAAACAATGGCTTCGAAGACCGTATCGTTATCACTTTCAGCCAAAAAACGAGATGAAAATATTGGTCAAAATCTCGAAGGAATCTGCGTGGTCAAAGCAGACATCCATGTTGTTTGGGACCAATTTAACGCGGCGGGCCCTTAGGGAGCCGCCCTTTGTTCTCGTGGCCGTACAACAATATAGGAAGTTGCTAGGTCGAGATTCGTGGCGGGTGACTACTCCTCATGTGCAATCTTTTGTTTTTGATCAACTGGGTACAGTTATAGCTGAAATATGAGTTAATGCAAATTTGCTGACATATGTCATTTCAGAGTGGGCATATGCAATATACCGAGCGAGGGTTGGGGAATATGTTAGCAATCATGAACAAGCAATAACTTGCTACATGATCAAATGAGTTTCGGTTAAATTCAAGAAACTTGAATACGTTGGGTAATTTGTACAGTAAACCAGAACAGGTCCTTTAGTGTGCTGATATATATATACTAGTATATATATATATATATATATATATATATATATATATATATATATATATATATATATATATATATATATATATATATATATATATATATATATATATATATATATATATATATATATAATCACAAAAACATTGAGAGAGTTCACTGGCTGCCTAAGTAAGTATGAGGTTATTCCACATAATCCAACCAATCAGCATTGACTGTTGCTAAGTATTATTGATTTTGTCGTAGAGCATAACAATCGTCATTGACACAGCAGAGTTATTGCAGTAATCGAGCCACGCTTTTTAGCATTCAGAACTCATTGCTTTCTAAGTGTGTCAAGAGCCAGCATGCGCTATGACTGACCTGAGACGAGTTAACACTACGGTATCATCTCTCCCAGAGCAACGGCAGTGTAAGTCATTGACACTCCACTAAAAGGAAATACTTGGCGACAATGCCTTCTTCGGTAGCGGAACTTTTTTACTAGAAACTGGATACGTATATATCTGTACGATTGCAGGATTTCTATTGGTTCTTTTGTGAGTACAGCAAATGCCATCACCTTCTACTACGCACCACCAGACATAGAACAATTCATCACAAGGAATATTCACACTAACCAAATAACCAGGACCTAACTATTGCCATTGGAATGTATATGCTGGATGGGACAATTAGTCATCGGAAAGGTCAATGACGTACAATATATAAGCGCCTACTGATTCTGGAAGACCAGTTGTTGATTTTAACTCGTGTATCATAAACTTCTCGGCCATCTCGATACTTAATCGTGACTGACTAACATCACAACTAGCTAACAAAACACACGAGGAGTGTTTTTGTCTAAAGTGTTTCCAATGTTAGCTCTTTCCCATAAGGAATGAGGAATTTTACATTTGCAGATGAAGTAACTGCTTGCACTGCCTGTAATGCTACGCCAGTACAGAGGATGAATACTACAATGCTGGAAGTAGTCAAACTCGATACACACGAACATTGGAATATCACCGACTACACTAATGCCACCGCATTGAGTGAACTTAACTCAACTGCAGTCCAGGTCATTCAGACAGTCTTGTTAATCGAATGCACAGTGTCCATAAGCGCAAACCTGATGGCAATCATTGTGATTGCAAGCCAGGTCATCCATAAGAAACCGGTGCATAAGTTTCTGATGAGTATCAGTGTGTCTGACTGCCTGGTCAGCGTGGCTCTGGTCTGTATGGGACGCGGTGTGATGGTCTGTGAAGTGGCGAGTCTCTGCTATTTCGCAGGCTCGGCCGTGGAGGCCAACCTTGCCATAATCGCCGTGGACCAGTACGCCGCCATCTGTCACCCCCTCCGCCACCGTAAACTCTTCTCCGCCCGGCGGAGTAACATAGTACTGGTCATCCTGTGGTCATTCTGCGCCCTCTACGGCCTCTCATACTACATGGTCTCCGTATACACAAGAGACACCCGCGACTCAGACCTCATCTGTATCGGCATGTCAAGATTCGAGAAGATTTGGCTGTTCATTACTGGGTGTATATTCCACGGCATATACCTGCCGTTGTTTTGCGTTCTCTATTGCAAGATGTTGGTTAAGATTCGCGAAGTTGGCAAGGTGCCAGCCTGCACCAGTTCCAAAACGAGGGTTAACCGGAAGGGGATAATCACCACCCTCTTTATTGCCGCCACCTATCTCTCGATGAATCTGCCCTTGGGCATAGCCATCAGTGCAATATCTATTGGGGATCCGGAACCTGCACTGAAAATTAAGATAATATTTTCTTTTTTCGTCGTCATGGGCATAAACAGCTTCTCAGACCCATTTATTTACTCACTCAGGATGAAAGATGTACGCGAGGGATACAGGAGAATGTTCTGTCGTGTGTGTGATAAAACAGCGTTTGCCAACGGTCAAATTTAACCATTTCACGCTAAATATAAATCGCTATTTTTGTGTCGGTTAGTGCGAATGAATCATTTCCTTTGGTCAGAAAAATGATAAAATATTTTTTCGTGAAAATACCTCTAGTGTGCGTATCTTTTAATCTAGTTCAAACAAGTAACATGGTAAACCACGTCTAACATCAGTCACTTTTCAAAGTCTATCCAAGTGTCCCTTTGGAAAGTACCTAAATTAGGAAATTCTTTATTCATACCGAGAGCTGGAACGCTCATAGAAGGGGCCGATGTGTAGATTTGAATACTAGTAGAAGGACACACAGTCCATAGACAATCGGATGAGCAGATATAATAGTGTGCTTTATGCACAGACAACATGCAGGTCACAATTCTAACACTGCCTCGGGTCGTCAGTCTGTAACTAGAGCTCTCTAGCTGAACTATTACATATTTGTTCTGCTCTTTGAGGCCTTATTCCTTATGCTTGACGCATGGGCCATTGCCCTGTGCAGTTAGTACACAGACGAGCCAGACAGGCACACAGGAAAGTGTTTTATGCTGTGAATAACATATTATGTGAGTTGACATATTATAGCAATCAGGCATGACAGTGATATGGAATTGCAGCATCACTAAGTCGTAACTAGCAAGTTCGAAAATCAGAGTACCCAGAAAACACTATCTTAACACATTTAAACCTCTAGAAATATTCTCATATACCTGAAACTTGGACATTCTTCAGGGGTGATAGACTGGGAGCAGTTGAACCACAATGCGGTAGACTACTCAGCTATAGAGGCAGTCCTCCTTAATTAGATATCTAGGCCACATGTAGGTTTAAAAAATATCGCAGTATCTGTATGGAACAATTGCACTTGTCGCTTGCTTAGGAATAAGGTGATACGTATTAGCTTTGATATTAACACGTTTACAAGGCATAGTGATATTATGCAGTATTAATTTGCACGGGATAATATTTGCACCGGGATCAAAGGTTATTTGGAGGACAAATGTTAGTTGAACACCTCATTGTACCTTATGCTATGGTATAGTACGGGAAAGTATGGTAATTTACTTTCTTATTTATTTCCCCAATTATCATTGGGTATGTCCACTTATTGCTCTATTTTATTCTAGTTTTATTGATATTTATGAGATGAAATAACCGACTACTTGTAAATTTGGCCACATTTTATTTCGCACATTGCAAGATAACATGATTATTCGCAGACATATCTGGTGAGATTATTCATAAGCATACACGGAGAGCAATGGAAAATGGTCCTACAGTTTAAATGGCAATATATCTGATATTGATTCATAAGATACCCTATAGTATTTACAAAAAAGGTCATTAAAGAAATATGCAATGGTCCTCCTATTAAAGTAGTCTACCTATCAATATAGCCCGGCATGGCATGGGTATAGCAAAGTATTTCAAAGTAAAAACAAGAAATACTTTATTTATTACATTATGACTGAATAAAAGTTTATTCATCACAGCAGAGGAACCTTCTTGTTGTACAAATCATAGGACATATTAAGTGCACTTGTCTAGACACAAATATCGAGGTTCAATACATTAAACCCCAGTTCTGCTTTATTCATTGGTGCTCTTTGATAAATGTTTTTCATATCTATTATGTATTTGACTTATTAGTCTGTTGGTTGGCGCGATCTGCTCGCAGTTGGAGCATAGTGGCTCTCATGGTAGCAGTAGATGTTAGCTGTGGGAACCCATATCTATTGTTTATGAAGTCATTTAGCATGGAGATACACATACCATACGCTGTGGCTTATACAGTAATACTCTTACACCTAAATGAGCATTATATATCATATAATGGCGTTCATACTGCTTTAACATGCGTCATTATTATACCTCACGTGAAGATTCTTGATTCTGGTTGGTCAAGGGCCATGGATTAATCGTCATATTTTCCTCACTCCTTAGTGACAGGCTGTTGTCCTTAACAGCTTATCAAATAATTGAATAGTTCATAGCAACAGCTATGAAATAGTTGAATAGTTACCGCTAGCCCAAAGAATAACGACCGCTAGCCCGAAGAATACCCACGAACACCTACAGAGTTTGCCGAGTGAGCTACCGGTGAAACTAGTTCAACAAAGCAGGCGACGAGTATTTATCCAAAATCTCTGGTGTTTGTAATTTTTCCCCCTTTTGTGTTTTATATTTTGTTTGGTATAATAAAGCAGATATGACAACCCTGTGGGGTTTCCACCAGGAAACACCGCAGGGATGTCATATTTGTATATCAACAACCCCCGATCAAAGTACGAAATATAACTATCTATCTATCTATCTATAATATATATATATATATATATATATATATATATATATATACATATATATATATATATATATATATATATATATATATATATATATATATATATATATATATATATATATATATATATATATATATATATAAATATATATATATATATAAATATATATATATATATATATATATATATATATATATATATATATATATATATATATATATATATATATATATATATATATATATATATATATATAGAGAGAGAGAGAGAGAGAGAGAGAGAGAGAGAGAGAGAGAGAGAGAGAGAGAGAGAGAGCACTGTTAATTCAAATTTGTTTTTAAAAATACTACTTTTATTGGTAATTCTCGACATTGTTGCTATGCCATTGAGTGAAAGGGGATATGTTGTTAGTATTTCATTCCCACTCCTAAATCAGGAACCAGGTCAAGATGAAAATATATGCAATCCAGACATTTTAAGCAAAATAATACTGGAATGCCTTTTTTAATTGTAAGGTTTATATTTGACAAACATAAGTTTGAAATTTGATGCATTGCATCATAATCTAATATATGTGAGAGGATTTCGAGAGTTGGGGTGGAAATCGTTCAAGTTTTTTTCCAACTCTAAAGTCTAGATGAATTTCAAGACAAGGGAACCCATTTGCAAGCTGAAAAAAAATACTAATGTCTTCAGGTGCTTTAATATCATGGTTTTATGTGTGTAAGCTTGATCTGATACTGATGGGTTTTATACCTCCACTGTGAAAGGATTATTGCTAATCCGAAGGTAAGTGAACAACAGGAAATGTTTTTCTCACCAAGTAGTGTGGCCAGAATTTGCTTTTTCAAAATAACATCGTATTTGTATTTACATTTGTGCACAAAAATGTCAGTATTCTGACAAGAGCAGGTTCCAGGATGAGGTGGTGATGCATTAGCAATCATCAAGCATAGACTGACTGGGCAGTTCGTTCTATCCTATCACCAAAATATGCCATTTCAAACAGAAAATCTCGTTTGAAGCTACTATTTCTAGGTGGTCAAAATAAAACAAGTAGCATGAGGATGATGTACGTCGAAATAATGAATTGATATACATATGTACATGTATGCAGGTAATGAATTGATTTGAAGCACCTATAAGTACAAAAATGTTGAAGATAATTTGGAGATTTGCACAATTATACACACTTTTTTCTTGTTAGGAACATAAATGACAAGAACAACTTATTCAAGTAATATAAAAACCATTTCCTTTTAATGATATGCTCAATAATATAGACAATCTCATAAGTTTAGTAATGCACTCAATTATCCGAAAAAAGATTGATGTCAGAATGGACTGGGTAGCACTCTGATAGGTGGTAGAAAACATACATATCAGATTTCCGAATCATTTCTCCCCAAGCACTACAGTATCTGTAGCTGAATGGACACGTGGCCCGACAATTTTGGTGAGTTATTGCAAGTGAAATCATATTTAGGATCTGATTTGAAAAAGAAATGCCATTCAGAAAACATCCAACATTTCTCCTCCAAATAGTTAGCAAAATCATTCTTGATTAATTGCCTGGAAACTATCAAATGTATAATAGAACCAGATACAATCTCAGGAAGAATATGAAGCGTTAATTGGCTTATGACTAATATCAACAAAAATCATGAATTTTGTGACCTTGTCTTTAGAGAGAAAGCTCTGGAAACATAGCGCTATTTCATTGGTTATTCATAAGAGATGACCTGAGTGGGATTAGCACTTTCCGTTAATGGGATGGCTTATATTTACACTGACATTATGCATAGAAATGACATCAACATTTGTAATTACTCGTAATGGTTTATGAGTAATATGATAACAGCAATATTTATATGTACGCTATAAAGCACTAGGCGGAACGAAGCTCCATATACTGCCAAGGGCATTCCTGGGAGAATTATAACACCAGCCTATATGCTGTAATGAGAAATAGCTGCTAACATCAACAACGCAGAAACATATGTACATTGTGTCGGACATTTCACCAGTTCTTAACTATTATTACATGGATTTATAATACATTTGGACAAAAAACAAGACAGATAGGGATGGTACGTGCGATTAAGGATACTAAAGATTATTCTCTCACAATGTGTGATATTTGTGTTACAGACCTTGGATAGAATACAATGGATATCTATAAATGTTAATTTTCCACAAGTTAGGAGAATGCTATAAGTAGACAATTATTGATGGTAGATGATAACATGAAGTGTGGACTTAAAGCCAATGCCATCCTTTTCCTATCTAAGAGATATCGAAGTCGTTAGGTGAATGCCGCCCAGACTAACTTCTCTCACAATGAGTTCACATCCTATGCTTATGGAAGACGTTCTATGAGCGCTGTTCGACCGCTTGTCTGATGCAGAAATCTGATTTTCATATTGCGGATTGCGAAATGTGCTGCAATATATGGATATCATGTTGACAAATACCATCATCACACTCAAACTCACATTCAACTAGAGAAACATTGAAATGGCGGTTTTGAACCAATATCCCATCCCGATATTGCTAAAGGTTTGTGTGGCAAAACGTGAAGACTAAACACACATAATATTCTACAACCAATATTCAGAACTTGACTCAGCTTGTTATAGTGACAATAAACATTTTACGCACATATATTGACTTCAAACCTGGACAATCTATCGCATATATTGAGTATATTGCTTATCTATAAGTTAGTCAGTTCATATACAGTTTCTGTAGACATTTGTAAATAAGTCCAAGTGACTTAATCTTGTTTATATTCGCACATTGATACCTGTGCACAGCACAGGGCACGTGCTGACGAACACCACGTGTACACAAAGACACCAAAAACACCCGATATGCATTTAAAAAAACTTTTGACATAGCAGAATTAATGTGCAGGTAGAAACGCTTGCTCGTATTGCCCATTTTCGATTATATACAATTAATGCTCCTTCGGAACGTTATATTTTGCATTGAAGATGAACAATTCGTCCTTTTCCTTGATTCATACCGATAGCAACGATGCAGCTTTCATGACATCGGCAACCTTTGAACTTTGCCGTGTAATCATCGATGTACTGTGCCTTCTGAGTGTTGTCCTTAATCTGTCTGCCATTCTCGCCGTCACCTTGGGTGTATCTGATAAGAGGCCAATCCATAAATTTCTTGTGAGCTTAAGCATATCAGAGATACTCTATAGCATTTTAACTCTGATTCAAAACTACATATTTCTTGAAACTGTGCATGCCACAACCTTTAGTCTGATAGTACTTGTGCAATTTCATTTGGTGCTGTTAGCAGTTGACCAGTATACAGCCGTATGCAAGCCTTTGTATCATATCGCTTATTTTTCCCCTGTCAGAAGTAACAGGATGGTGGCGTGTATTTGGATGATATATGTTATTATCTGGATTATCTGTGTACTACAGTCACTCTTACGAAACCAAACAGCGCAATTTAGTAACCTATTTATGATTTTAGATGCTGTTCTCCTAAATTTGGTATGTCTAATATTGTTATTTCTAAATAGCAAAATAATTTTGGAAATACGAAAAATTGGTATTCAGCCAACACAGGGCTTCGCCTCACGGAACATAAACAGAAAAGGAGTATCAACTGTGTTTTTGATATTTCTAACCTACTCGCTTTTTCATATGCCATACATTTGTGCTGGAATCGTTTCTATCGTAAAACCATCACAGTATGCTTCCTTACTTGTATATTTTTTTTTTACTGTGCTTAATCTTAATTTGGTATGTGACCCACTTATCTATTCTTTCAGGATGAGAGAAGTAAGGAAAGGGTACAGAGTGGCTTTCAATAGAATTAAGAACGTTTCGAATTAAAATAGTCCCCCGCTAGTGTGTACTATATACTAGTATTGGCAAAATGTCTAGCATGATGTACTAAAATTTAAGAAACTGTAATTTTGGCAAGCTAGCCACCAGGTCAAAGCCATTTTCATTTTTGTACTTTGCTTTCTTGTCAAAACTAAGAAGCTCTTCGATCAGTGAACTGTTATGTTTTGGGATTATCATTCATATTAAATCATTTTAGCCTCAGTGTGTATGTCTATTCCTTACAAAAAAATATGAAAATTTCCGTTTGAGGACATCTATTATTCAGACTACTTGCACTATCATGGTTAAAGCAATATGTAAAAAGCTGTTCTGAATTGGTATTTGTTCCACATGAACAGTTACACCATTGCCAGTCGTTTATGTTGATCTAAAACAGTGACTAATTTCCTCAAGAAACATCAAGGCAAGTAAAGCAAGGTAAGAGAAGGCTTTCAAAGTGCACGCCCAGCTATTCACCAAGAAACTATTGGAAAGGAACACCTCCCAACCAAAAAGAAATTAATAAAAATGAAAAGCAACATGGCAGAGCATAACAAATATCCCTAAGTCCAATTCAGTAAATTTTAACAGCCTAACAAATAGTTCTCATATCATAGAGTGGATGGAAATTAATCTGTGTAGCATGAGTTCAATAAGCATTAGTACTGTTTGTACATCACAACTTTAACGTGTGCAAACTTTGCTAATGTAACATAACACGTTTGCTAGGAGCCTAACATACTAACATCGATTTGTCACGTTGTTAGTGATCCTACTGCCTGCTACATGTACTGTATATCAAAAAGCAGTGTGCAATGCGGTCTCGTCCTGCACTACTCATGGTCTCGGTTAGGAAGTGGGAATGATCCTAATTCTTGTTTAAAGTATAAAACAAACCGCTAGTGTATGCAATCGGATTCTGTAGGTATGATAGCCAGAATAATGGACGCAACACAGTCATAGCGATTATCATTGGAAAACATCAGGTTGGCAATACCAATAGTTTATCGAGCGAGACATACAATTCACCTTGAAATAAAAAATAATCAATTTGAAAACAAGACGCATCTATACGTTTTGTGTGATTCAAGGCTTGACTCTTGACTAGCCAGTGGTGAATGATGCAGAAGAAGAGAGTGGCCGGGTAAGTCAACAGCCTATTCAGAGCACTGGTAATATTGTGTACTACTTCAGTAGCGAATCTACTTGTCAGTATCAGTGAAGCATTTATTTGGACTTGCGATTGCTGATGGATGCGGCAACTACAATGTATATGAGTATCACCTTGGCCAAAGTGACTCCTACCAGCTCATCTCCAACACCTTAGCGTAGACGTGCGCCATTGAAGGATGCTGATTAGCTGAAATGCACATATAGGATATTTAAGGACATGGATGAATAGTGACAAGTATGTGTTCAGTGTCAGGAGCAATGCGGAACTAGGTTCGATTTGGTTAAGTTAACAACATGAAGCCTTTCATTGAGTAAAATGTTGTAATATCAATTCACAAATATTAGGAACACTATCGCATATTATTCTATGTTGACACATCATTATATGACATTTTCACAATGAACTCCTCACTGCTACACACACAAAACATTACAAGTACAGATCTATCATGGGAACCCAGTATCATGCGTTATGTCTGTGTACGTATTGCCTTCACACTTTGCACTGCAAGCATAATTTTTAATTTATCAGCGGCTTTAGCTGTTAGTCTTGGAGTGAAAGAAAAACGACCTATACATAAATTCCTAATCAGCCTCAGTGCTTCGGAGACGATGTATGCCACATCGTTGTTTTTCGAATCGGATAACCTGATAACCTTAGCTACCACGTTGCAGGTAACCTCTATGCTGTTACAACAACTGAACCTAGTCCTGTTGGCTTCAGATCAGTATGTTGCAGTATGCATGCCTTTGCATTATAATTATTATTTTTCAGATGCTAAAGCCAACAAGTGGGTAGTAGGACTTTGGTGCGTCTGGATTGTCTCTGAAGTCACTTTTATACTCATATATACTTTTTGCAATGGCAAAAGTACGAACACGTTTTTCCTTATTTTCGATGTAACTACCTTGATAGTAACATGTTTTATGCTTTTAAGCATCTATGGAAAAATCTTGCAAGTTGTTAGGAGAATTGGCGCCCAACCGTCCGTGGGGATTTCTTCCCAAAACGTTAACAGAAAAGGCATCTATACGGTGATTGTTATCTTCCTCACTTACGCACTGTTTCATCTACCCTACATCTGTATATCACTTTTACTTATTGGAGATGATTCGACATTTAAGATTTACTACTCAGATGCATTGTCAATGGCATTCGTCGTTATGTGCTTAAATCTTATTTGTGATCCTCTAACGTATTCAGTCAGAATGTCAGAGATCAGAAAGGCTTACAAACGGATCTTTCGTAGAGGAATTGATTTAATCTTTGGAAAAAACTGAATCATTTTTGTTGTTTATCTAATTCAATTATATTATGCAATATTCTGTAAAACCTGTAGCCCTAAATGTAGACACAATCGCCATTTAATGTTACTAGTGTTCATTGGATTTTTTCACATTATCTTAATAGTTTGCCATCGTTTACAAGACTATAATCTTTATAATCTTCATACTATTCTGCGGAAATACTCGATGTTGTGTTTTGGTTCTTGAAAATTGCATTTTCTATCAAAGAACATTATCTGTAGGTATTAGTGAAGCTAGTGAAGCTAATCGGCCACTACTGACAGACTTAATATTTTATCTGTCTAATAAAGGCATACTTTGGGCTAATTTCAAATGGTGGAAA
>OZ012689.1:1984139-2024139 GCA_963942565.1 Maea johnstoni | reverse complement strand
CCGTAGTATCCATGTTGGTCAGTACCATAGCAACATTATAATTGATTCAAGATGGCTGCCAAAATTGTAACCCGACTCACTTGAACTTATTTTAGGGGTTGGAACGATTGTGATTTCAAATGAGGAATGCTTCCTTATGGCCGCTCTGCCTAGTCAGATAAAGACCTAATACTGTATTTCGAGAGTAAGAATTGTTTTGATTTTATTTATCTTTATCCTAGTGAAATAAAAAGTAGAAAAAATGGAAAAGTGGGGAAGTGATGGTTAATACCCGAGCAATACCACGCATGTGTTGTGTGCTAAGCATTGGTAAACTAAAATACTGATTTCCTCAACCACATTCCTCGAAAATGCTTAAACTCCCTTTCTCTCGCTAGGAAAACATGAGCGCTCGTCCTTTTGAAAAAATGCTCGGTTTCTGTATCTAAAAACACAACACAGTTTTGACTTTCGTTTTGGTGCCTTGTTGAAATATTTTCGGGGGCTTACGGTAAAGTGTCATCAAGATATATATGATACTTTAAGGAAATATTCTGACCCTGAAAATCAAGAAAAATTAGTCTGACCCAAGAAAAAATAGTTGTTTTGTATTCTGTCCAAAAACAAATCTGGCAGCAGGAGAGCAAAAATAATTCTGACTCGAAAAGAGGAAAAATATCTGGCATGGTCAAAAGAGGACAGCCCCACGGGAAAATATAGACATATCAAACTATCTTTCCGATTTAGGTTTCCACGTTAATGTTTACTGGAGTAAAATGTGCGTTTTAGGGGAGTTGATGGAAACATCGTAGACATAACAGATCAGTATCCATTCCATTTCACTTCAACTGTTTATTGTTGTTTCGCACTTTCCAGTGTTCGTTTCACTTGTACATTCTGTAAATTTTCTCTGAAATACTACACCAGATGTGATATCTATCTAAAAAAATAGCCAGATCGTCTAAATGGTTATAATGAGAGTGAGCACAATACAAGACGATGTGTATTGCGTCATACCTGGGAATAACGTGATACTTTTAATAGCTCATCTCAAGACTAGACTCTAATAGGCTCCAGCAGCATCTCGCCTGTTGATGGAGATAATTGATACGCTCTGTCATGCTACAAAATGGCACTTTTCCTGATCGTTACCCCGCTGGGGCTTTTGGTTTCACTAAGATTTTATTAAGTCACTTCTGCTAAGCCACCTGCTCGGCCTATTAATCCACACCACCTCACATCTGTGCTGTTTAACCCTTGAACGCCTGGACCGAATACATACCATGACACATCGTCACATATCGTGCAAAAGAAGCATGCTTTTTGTTTAGAAAAGCTGTTCCTGTTTGGTTGAACAATACATCCTCAATTATTTCCAGATACGACACGGTTTGGTGAGAAACGTTTAGAGGTTGTCATACACTGTGTGCAGTCCAGGTGGAAAAGGGTTGATGGCGCTCAGTGGAAACGCGTGTCCCACTCACAGGCGAGGCAGGGCGTAATTGACGAGCTCACGCCGACACAAGGTGAACCGTCAAAAACACCTCTGACGGACTGATTGAGCCATCAGTCATAGGGTTATCAGCAGACACGTGAGGATTAACCACCACGCTTCCCATAGATCACACTAGTCAGCACACAGCGTCAGGTGAGCGCCATCTACTGAGCGTTTCCCACACTAGGCTTCTCATAGATCACACTAGTCAGCACACAACGTCAGGTGAGCGCCATCTACTGAGCGTTTCCAACACTAGGCTTCTCATAGATCACACTAGTCAGCACACAACGTCAGGTGAGCGCCATCTACTGAGCGTTTCCAACACTAGGCTTCTCATAGATCACACTAGTCAGCACACAGCGTCAGGTGAGCGCCATCTACTGAGTGTTTCCCACACTAGGCTTCTCATAGATCACACTAGTCAGCACACAACGTCAGGTGAGCGCCATCTACTGAGCGTTTCCAACACTAGGCTTCTCATAGATCACACTAATCAGCACACAGCGTCAGGTGAGCGCCATCTACTGAGCGTTTCCAACACTAGGCTTCTCATAGATCACACTAGTCAGCACACAACGTCAGGTGAGCGCCATCTACTGAGTGTTTTCCACACTAGGCTTCTCATATATCACACTAGTCAGCACACAACGTCAGGTGAGCGCCATCTACTGAGTGTTTCCTACACTAGGCTTCTCATATATCACACTAGTCAGCACACAACGTCAGGTGAGCGCCATCTACTGAGTGTTTTCCACACTAGGCTTCTCATATATCACACTAGTCAGCACACGTCAGGTGAGCGCCTTCTACTGAGTGTTTCCTACACTAGGCTTCTCATATATCACACTAGTCAGCACACAGCGTCAGGTGAGCACCATCTACTGAGTGTTTCCTACACTAGGCTTCTCATATATCACACTAGTCAGCACACAGCGTCAGGTGAGCGCCATACACTGAGTGTTTCCAACACTAGACTTCTCATATGTCGCACTAGCCAATGCAAAACGTCAGGTGAGCTCCAGGCATTTCCATTAGCCACCATCTATTGTGTGTTCTCAATACTAAGCTTCTGATAGATTATATTAGTCAGCACAAAACCTTTTAAGGTCAGGCATTTCCGTTTAGAGGAATCAGATTCGAACCATGTTAGAGATTTACCACTCTCTTAGTTGATGGTTTGGTACCTGTTCTTCAGTTGCTTCCACCATTACCACATGCATGTAAACAGAATTCCTATCCATAGCCCCAAAGATGAGGGTCAGATGGCCTTAACCCATTAGCACTCGGAGTTCCTCTAGAAAGTAACGTCTGCTACTCTTTTAATTTTGAAAATAACTTGGTATTTCAAGCACGTTTGTCTATGGCTTCTGATTAACAATTCTCCTTTTACAAAAAGTGCTTCTAGATATGTTTAAAAACTATTTCCAAAATCTGCAGTCCTGTTTTGGGCGCTCTGAGTGTGAATGTATTAAGCTGCTGGCAAGGCTGGGAGGACTCGGCACAGTTCCCGCAGCTGGTTAAGTGTCTCGAATAGCGTTAACATTTGCTTTGCAGGCTCTACACAACGTGACATACGAATCAATCCAGAGACAGGAAAGTCAGAGAAAAGCATGTTTGGCCACTGATATAGCCTGCTGCCTCGCCCAAAGGGCACAATCTGATATGGCACGAATCCTTCATTACCAGCAGACCAGGGGAAAAGACTTCTCTGAGAACAAAGCTGCAAACGAACCTCCCACAAAGGCATGCCACATCCATTCATGCTTGGATATCTCCTTCACTGGTGTCGCCTGAAGCTTTTTGGGACAACGTAGGGATTAAACTCATTAAATATGTGGTTGGCTGACATCATGCACTAGAGTTGGAAGCGAAACTTGTGAGCTCTGAAGCAGAGTGAGCCAATTGGGCCAATTAAATGGAAAAGAGAGATTAAAGAAAGGATGACAACAAATGGTGAGAAGTCAGAAATATCCAAGATGTGAAAAGATGAGAAACACTAACAGACAAAGAAGAAAAGGGAAGAAAAGAGCATGAGGTGAAAAACACAAAAAACACAACTACGGGGAAGAGAGGACCAGCCGGAATAGAGACAGGCAGTCAAGTAACCAAGTTTTGCAGTGAAAATTGTAGCGTGGAGAATTTTGAAGTCTGAGATGAGAAGCATATATCAGAGATTAATAGAAAGAGAGGAAGGAACAGTGAATGTAAAGAAGACTTAACACGACTAAGGTGGTGCCATTAATAATCCTTTAATAATCCTGCACGCTGTTTGAAGGTGGTGAGATTTAATAAAGTGGTGGAGAATTTTAAAAGACAGTAGAAAACCAAAAGACAGATAGAAGAGACAAGACCAATGAGTCAAGATGGAAGATCGCACAACCTGATAGAGTGGATGGAAACTTTAAAACAATCGAAACAGCGGCTTTGGATCAGGTTAAAAACAACAGAACTGCGGTGGAAGATTGAGAAGGAGGGCATACCAGACTCGACATGACAGCGAAGCCTCAGGGACATGAGATTCCGAACAGAACCATGTGTGGAAATACACAGACCTCATGTGAGACCCCAGTGGAAGAACTGATGCCACTATGAGTGCATGACTAACTTAAAGACATCAAGAAATTAATTATACTAATATAACATATATGACTAGGATCAAGGACTTCCCGAAGTTCAGGACTTTGAACATAGGATTGAGAAACAAATACATTCTAGAAGACAACAATAGTTTTGTGGTATGATTGATGAGCTTTTTTGATTACCCAGGAAAGGTTTCTATTTGCCTGTGAAACCTACACCATAATAACCTATTCCACACATATATCCATTCCATTCATAGTTTTGCATTGCCACATAGAGAGACTTTGCACAAATTGGCCAAGATGATAAAAAACAAGTTAGAGACTTTAGATATAAAGGATGTGTCACCAATGTGGTGCTTCTGGGACACACCTTTACCAAGCAAAATTATCATTTACTCTAAAATACACTGGACTGTGGTGCTGCACCCGAGACACTTTAGAACGTTAAATGAGGCAATAAAGGAACATATGGAGAGAATGCTCACTTTACCAACAGTTGTGGGATTTGGTGAGATAGGCTTAGATTATCATAGTACCCCTTAGAATAGAGAGAAAGCCAAAAAGCTTCCTTAAGAACACTGTCTATTTGAAATGTTGATCAAAAGTAGGAGAACAGTGGTTATTCATGCCGAGAAGCATTCAAGGACATTTTAACAGGAATGAAGCAGATACCCCCCTCAAACCATCATACATTACCATAGTTTTGACCACCCAGCAGAGGACGCAGCAGAATCCATTCATCAGCCTTCCCAAGTATTTGCTTACGACTCAACGGCAAGATAGTGAATGACAAAGGGCCTTACAATAACTAAAAAGCCTAAATGATTAAGTAACTTGAGTGGCAGCAAATGATGCTATTTATAAATGGGTTACCCATTAGCGACATGATATGTGCAAACATGTAAGGATTGTGCTGTGAATGATGAAGATTTGCTGTTAGATCATTTGTAGACCGAATAGCAAAGCTCTGAAATTGATTGCGTAATCCAAGAAGTAAAAAGGACTGATGTGCATAAAAAGGGTAAAGACTGTAAATGTGATGAATTGGGTACACCAAGAAGTCACAAGAGGCAATATATGCACAAGGGAGTAAGTGTAAATGCTTGAACTGGCAGATTAGTTAAACAAAGAATAAGAGACTATAAGTGATTATGCATACGTATATGATACTCTATTATATATCAGAAGTCGTCAAATTGGCGAATTGGGTTTTCTAAAAAACCATGAGAGACACTGAGTTAAATTGATGATTGTTAAGTGTGAAAAGAAAAGGAACAACCTTGGCCCCGATGTGTGTTATAATACAAATTAAAGTATGTAAATCTTAAGTAAGGGATAGAAACATACTACATGGTTAGACATAATGTAATCTATAATAAGCGTTAAGATAAATGAAGGAAAAAGGAATGAAACTTCATTTAATCATTGAATATGTTGGAGAAACATCAAAAACCTTTAGATACACTTATAATTTGAAGAAATCTATATAAAGGCACGGGATTGTTTGAAATAGTATGAAGGAAAGAAAGAAATGATTATAGTTGGTGAGAAATATGAGGAAGGCAGGGAAGGAGACCCGTATAGCTTTCTGTTTTACATTTGTTTGGCATATTATAATTACAAAATTGTATCAATACTAATGGTTCACCAGAAAAGGTTTGGCCGTAAACATGGTTCACAATGTAAGATTTTGATTGCTTTTAGATTG
The DNA here is from genome assembly GCA_963942565.1 of Maea johnstoni. NCBI lineage: Eukaryota > Metazoa > Annelida > Polychaeta > Spionida > Magelonidae > Maea > Maea johnstoni. The sequence goes on along the minus strand of OZ012689.1, from coordinate 2,018,372 downwards.
ATAATGGAAAAAGGGGAAAACCCTAACTCTAATATTGATCATTTCACAGAAGCAGACTATAATGATATTGTTTTGGACTGGAATGCAGAGATCTTTATATCCTGGCAAACAACCAATGCTAAAGGAGTAGTCATAATTCTAAATTAGTCATTTGAGTATAAGGTCATTGAGAAAATATTTGACCCGAGTGGCAGATATATCTTATAAGACCTAGGGATTACATCTATAGGGAGAATTACAATGGGTAGCATATACGTCCAAACAAACACATGGAAAATGTTGTAGAAGACAGTTTTAGGGAAATATCTAGAATAAATAATGTTTCCCACATAATTGGAGGAGATTGGAACATCATATTGGACTTAAAAAAGATACACTACATTAAGGTTACTGGAATAATCAAAATGCATCCAATTTTGAACTTGAGGATATGTGGAGAATAAGAAACTAGTCGATAAAAGATATTCATGATGTAGGCTTGACTTCTTTCTTTCATCAGAACAACTGTCATCTGTATTTAGAAACACCAAACTTCACTCAGCACATAGAACACATAATCGGGCAGTAGCACTAAACTTGAGTATTGGGGAACAAGAAAGGGGCCTAGGAACTTGGTCATTAAATGCAAATTTATTTAAAGAAACAGATATGTGAGATATGTGATTGAAGGAACTAATAAAATAATAAAATAACTTATCTTTTCACCAAACAACCCTAACTTAGTTAATGATTTAGAAGAAGAGGTAGAATACTCTAAAACATAACATAATGGGGTAGTGTATGTTAGTAGTAATGATAGAATATGCGAGACGGAAAAAATAACAACGGTTGCCATGGCACTAGCGGAAGTAATGTAAAATATTGGGGTTCTAACGATAAACGTCGTGAAACGCATTGTTAGGATCCCAATACAGGATGAATATTGGCCTATTAACATTGACATTTGTAAAGTTCAGTCCAGTACATCAAAGAATTTTGAGCAATCAGCCGCTAGAATCAGGGTGGTGCTGGTGATAAGTTCGCATCCCCAGTAAGTGAGCAGTAGGAAAGCGCACCATAGCTTCAATAAGATGTATATGTGAGCTGCCTGACACTATGTGCATGTAGTGTATGGTGGGCCAGGCCTGGTGGTCAGCACCGGCACCGGGAGAGAGATTGCAGTAACACATGGCGTGTTGATGGAGACTATCTGTGGAATTGAAGGCAGTTTTGCGGCTTCGCAATCATTGATAAATCTGCCCGTGTCAGAAGGGATGGAAGTGATTCTCCTTAAGTGTGGCCTGGGCTGGGCCTGGGAGCAGCAGGCGAACTAAGTCATAGGTGATTTAGATGAGTTTTCTCGCTAAGGAGGAGTCAATACACATCTGAAAGATGCATACCCGAGACCATTTTGTAACCCTGCTAGGTGACTGCCCTCATGGCCGAATGGTCTACAGCATTGCCAATGACTGTTCCCGACCTCTTAGACTTCCCGGGTTTGATTCAGGCTAGAAGCATGTGGGTTGTCCTTTTTACATTCATATTTCCATTTTGTGTAAGCTAGACAGTATTTCTTAATAATCCTTGGTGCATATGTCGACCTTCCTTCCCCGTGATAAAATACAGGTAATAGCATTATGTATTTTACGCATCCTCTTTGGCGAAATAACGCATGACCCCCTACCTTCAATTCATACAATAACATAACTGCACAATGAATACTGTTCCCCTGGGCTTACGTTTAAACACTTTTACAGAGCAAGGGAAAGTGTTATGATTACCGTTCCTGTTTCTAGTTTTATTATGATTTCTGTGCACGTTCGCAGCAAATAATGCTGTCCAGAGGGCAAGTTATATAAGTGACTCGACAGTACACAGGAATACCTAAATTGCCCCTAAATAAATTTGAGAAAGCATAATTTGTGATTACATGTCTGGACCAGATAGACACAGAGGAATAAAAGGATTCATGACTAAACTGATAAATAAGCAAAGGGGAAGATGCACCAGTCCGTGGTGAGACAGGAATAGTTTCCATCTTTTGTGTAAGATAGCTGTACAGTTTATAATCAGGTATACTGCGGAGCTAAGGATGATACATGTATATGGACGTTTAGATAGTAACATTAATAACCGTAATACTCCAAGTGCTGAAATTTCAATTTGTGTACAACCTTCTGTTCTGTTTTTGTCTATGTTCCAATGTGTTGCTGTTTTTCTTTTAATTTGTATATGTAATTTCGTATTATAAAAGATACGGTCAATAAAGAATACAATACAGTGCAATTACGGCCTGTCTAATCAGCGAACACTGTTTTAAGTCACCAGTGTACACAGATTCATTACAAAAAGGAGTGGAATTTTGTATCGTATTTATCTTTGCTTGAAATGTCGACCTTATACTACATGATAGAGGGGACCGGAAAAGGCGAACTATAGCAATGTCACTAGCAACTTTCTCACATGCAGCCAGCGGTATTTGAACACCAGCATTATGCAACAGAAAGCCACACCGTATAGTCAGTTTGCAATGCATTAGACCACTTGGCCATTGAGGCGTCAAACTTCCTACCTTGGCTGGCCACTTGCCGACAGATGGAGAGGTCATACAGTGCAGACATTCAATTCCCGCACCAGTCGACCGGACATCTGTTTGAGCATGGTTGTACAAACACCCATGGAAAATATGTCAAAAAATACGCCAAACACATTAATGACGCACGAAGCTTGTGAATCAAATTTACGTTCAGTTGTGAGGTCATCCATGCATCCACACCCAGGAAACTGGGTGGCAATCGGGTATGGGGTCGTGTATTATGCCTGGGCTGCCTGCAAATATAGTGCAGAAATTAAATGTAGGCACTGTAGAACAAGATAAGTATTACCGTATCTCGCAACTCTCTCTGCTTCCCTCAGGAATCAGGTAATCGTGCGAGACGGTGTGCAGTTAGTGGTAACACATTGAACGACTTGACTATCGTGGCATCAAAACAAAGTGATCAAATTTCTGTATCATTAAACTCTTTCGACCCGAGAGTGCCTCTTTAAGAGTTGGCAATCGAGGGCAATGCCCTCCTATTATACCTTATATTAAGTCGACTTTATCAGGAAATAGCAGAAAACAAGAAAGACATTTACCCGTTTTCCCCCGAGTAATCACAGTAGGTAACACACGCGTCGCTCGGACTGCAACACATCCCAACAGCCCTAGGGATGCACACAAACAGGCCCGGTAGACAAGCGTTAGACGTCCTCTAAACATCCTTTGTTCGGCGCAGACACACTTATTTTTCTCGCAGTAAATGAGCAGGTGCGATTCAGTTTGGTACAGTGATTCATTACTGTGTTTTGTTTGGAATTAGGATTTGGAATTCAGTTTATCGTCAATCTTTCTGCCCTACTGGCTAAATAGTGACTGCCTGGGTGGTTACTTGTAAAAGGAACATCGGTGACCGGGAAACGTCACCAACTTAGTCATATGTCAACCTTTTCACAAGCTACGAACTAGCTTTAAACTTTAGTGGTGGAGGCAGGTAGTGAGCGGTCGCTGGCAACCCCGTAGTCCTACAAAAGGTAATTGATGTTTTTTTACACAACTACGTGGACAGTAGAACAACGGTAGACGTTTTATGGTTGCTTGTGACATGTAATGTTTGTTGAACATAATATTCAGTTCAATGCAATATCATGTAGAAAACGTTCAAACGTCACATGTCTGAACACAGCCACTAGAGGGTTGGGATATTTGTGAACGTTACTGTTTCTGAACACCTCCAGAAACTGAGTTGACTGACCAGTTGTGGTCGGGCAGGTGTGGTCATTCAATGCTGTGGTCAAGTTGGAGGAAATAAAGCACGTCTTCCCTCGTCCTTAGTGCCATAATCGCTTCAACAATGTTGTGTAACAATCTATCACTTATTGAAGCGCTTCTTTAGGATATTGATACAGTACTCAGCTGTATGTAGCGAAGAGTGCATCCACCTGTCACGTGACCGCCTAAGACATGTGTCACGTGATGACAATCCCGCGGTAGGCGGGCGGGCAGGCAGCAGCTGTCCAGAATGAGTTAGTAATCAAGATGTCTGCCTGATGAACACATCAGGGAGTTATATCTCAGCCTATCACACATGGGGATTTCCACCAAAATAATCTTTCGTAAAAACGTAAGAAATGAATTGCTGGATATGCATCTGGAGTGCCCACATACACTCGAGTCTTGAACCATTCGACTGGCATTATAGTACCAGTCACAGTTAAAAACGATGCTGTGGGATGGTTGAACCTAACAGAGAACGGCAATGTTCATGCTTACATTCTGTACCATGTATCATTACAATCAGGTAGAGTCTAATTGACTGAAATTCCTGATTATATGCCATCAATTTGAGTGCCTTTTACCAGGTTTCTGCAATATGTTTGTATCCCTTATAACGCATTCCTTTTGCTATTGTAATCACGAAAAAGTCAAAATTAATGCATAACTTTCCAACATATTTAAAGATTTAAAACAGTTCTGATCTTTTTTTTTCAGAAGTGTATTCAAAGTGCCTTCAAATATGTTAACTTTTCCAGACGACATGAAGTTTGCAATGATTACTTGTATACAGTGCGACTATGATTAAGCCCTTTTGTGTCACTTCACATGTCGTCCTTGGTTTAAAATGTTTTTTGAGTTTATAAAGGACGTTTTTGGATTTTTGAACTGTATTAGTCATAAAGATATAACAAAACATTAAATTCACTCATCCCATCACTTGGCCGTTGTGCTTCTTCGCACACCGCCTATTCGCCTATTCGCGCCATTCGCGTCGACGGGACGTGGTCTCTCACGTGTACCGTACTTGACACTAATGCACCAGTCAATTGAATCCCCGGGAGGGGGGGCCGGGATGGGGCGGGGATAGTGGACCGACCTTCTGCACTATTTTGCATAGTCCCCGCCCCCCGCGGCACATTTTTTTGTCACTAATCCCCGCCCCCGGGGCACATTTTTTAAAGGCTCACATACATATCAGCTCATATGAGAGTAATACACTTCAAGAACAGGATGCTGCCCTTCTTGTTCTCTCAGTGATCCCATGAGGGGAGATTTTTGCATATTGCCATCATCCTGCCCAGCCCCTGGAAGCCACTGGCTGCGGCCATGTTTTTCAATTGGGTGGCAGAGATCAATTCCTGCCCCTAGCTCTGTGCTTATCTCAAGCACCCCTAAGCTCCTTTGCTACCCAATAACACTGACCACAGCAGGGGGTGTTGACCCAGATTCACAATGGCGTCGGCCTTGGCTCCGAGGAAGTGCTACTGACTTATTACAATTTTAGATTTCTCTTTGTGTGGAGCTCTAGGGCTTCCCTGTTTATGAGAGATGTTGAGCTTTGTTCATGAACTTTCATATAAACCTATGATTTGTTCTTCATGACAGGAAATGGTCACAAAGAACTTTTTAAAGTCACTAGTTACAACTTTCACCCTCAAGAGCACGCTTAAACTCCTATACTAAGCTGCAAGCCAGTGTATCATATACTTCCTTACCTAAATAGACCACTTTTTTGTAGTTATTTCCAATAAAACCGCTTTTATACTCAATTTCCACTGCAAGTGGAAATCGTTAAGACTGTCTATTCTTGCGGTAACACCCCTACTACACTGCCACAGCTGACTGCGTTTGACCCATAAAGATAAGGACCTGCACGGCCAGTACCTGCCTGATAGAAAGCGTTCTCTGGGGAGAGCGAATGGCAGGAAGCACAGCGGCAGCACAGTGTGCCTTCGCCGGTGACACTCCACAAGTGGAGTGGCCGCGACGGTACTCTATGTGCACATTTCCTGTTATGTTCCCCTTTAAACCATATTTTCAATCCATGTGGGCATCAAAAATATGATAGATGAATTTGAAAATAAACTTTTATTGTGTTGATTTGTACAAATGCAGGAACATCCTAGAAAAAAACTATCATATTGAGGGCCTTCAAGCACCTCATGAAGATTGTCTTTGTTGAAGAATCCATAGCAGCTTGGTCTGTAGTACCGTGAGAAATTCCAGCCACGTTACATCCTCATGCAAACTATCAATTCTTATCTGGTCAGGCTACCATGATTGGATTTTAAAATGGCTATTTCATTTTTAGATATTTCTGGCATATAATAGCTTGTGCAGCCCTTCTGCAAAGAAGTGTTTATGATTGGCATAAGCATATGTACTGATACCTTGAAAAAGGTTACAGTTTCGAAGGCCATTTGGACGAAATTTGTGATGTGCGCAAGTTTTGTGTGCAACTTGTTTCTGCAAAGTACAAACAAAAGCAGCGACCTCTATCGGCCGATTTTGGGAAAGAATGACGTCACGGCGAGACAATCCCGTCGTAACTTTGTGACTGCTTTAAAGGTTAATGCAGAATGATTAGGGAACGCACTAGTACATTGCACGTACTTTTGTCCGCCACTGACCACGCAACATGCGCAACCACGCACCAAATCCTCAGTGTAACAAATGCTCACGCGATGTCATGATTATAGTAGCAGGAAAAGTTGCCAATGCGGTGTTCTCTAAAAAAGATAAATTATCTGCATCTCTGTGGGTAAACTTTAATGCAGTTTAGAATGTTATAACCGCCGTTATAACTCATTCTACTTGCCATTTAATTATTTTAAAGCTGTTGTGAAATGACGGTGTTGCGATAGCAGGGTGCAACACAGGTTCCAAAACATTACTTGCCGAGCATGGCAAGCTGCCCCTAAAGTTTACTTGCCCACGTTGGCACTTCCACTTGTCCCACCACCCTGTTTAACTAAGGTGAGTTACATTGCGAGGACTCGGCCAAAAGACATTTCTTGCGGAGCAGGGCAAGTAAGGGTCTTGTTCTGCTGGCCAGATTGCATTCACTTGCAACGGGACAAGTGGTTATGTTGCACGCTGGACAGGTTGAAATCTAAGCAATTGTTATGCCATCAATTTTTGGTCAATCACTTCTCATACTGTGTGATTATTTCACAAATATTTTCGAGATTCGCGAGCATTTAAAGCTTTGCTTTGTAGACATATTATAATTAAAGTGTTATCCTCTAAATTTTACGAGATTCAGTAATCATCAATGTGTTTGTTTTTGTTAGTATTCTTGTTTTTTTCCCTGTATTTATATAAAAAAGATTATTTTATACTAGCCACATTCAGTGCCGGTCGTATCATTATGACAATATCTCGTACCATTTGTCTATCCACTGCTAGGCGGCAGATTAATTGGGCTAATCATAAACAAGTAAATAGGATTTTGGCATGAGGAGGATTTGGGTGGTACTATTCACTATCCCCGCCCCCGTGCCCCGGCCTCTATCGTCGCTCTACTAGTTAGTTATGTCCCCACCCTGCGGGGCAGCATTTTGGTGTAGTAAACAGGATAAGCCCGGCATCGCCCGGCCCCCCCTCCCGGGGATTCAATTGACTGGTGCATAACCCTCGTGGCAACAGAACTTGGCGGCCGTTCCGTCATTTGCAAAACATGCATAAATCTATCAGCCCGACTTTTAAGATATGATTAAAGTAATAGGTTGCGCAGTCTGCTATTGGTTTATTTTCATTTTGTGCCTCAAGATGGCTTTTATATAGGAATCATCCTTGTCTGTCAAGCTCGTTCCTAATGAGGTGTTTTCCTTAATGTTATATAAGCCCCTACTCGCCCGACGGCTCTGACTGAGTTTGGGAGGCAGATGTATTGTATGAGACTTTCTAACGAAGGAGGAGGTTGCGTGACTGTAAACGCACCACTTATTGGCAATCATCTACCAAACTCTCAAATTCAATACCTTGCTCTCAAACACTGTCGTCTAAAAGTGCGCATCTTATGTTTATGCGTGCTGTGTTGCGCTACGTGACTGGTGTTCGGGAAATCCCTAAGAGCAGCGACTCGAGAAATTACCTTGAATGCATTCGTTTTTAGGCTCCACACTAAAACTGGCCAACTGAGATTGTGATATTTTTTTTTATTTTCTAAAGCTTAGGGATAACACACTATCTGTAACATCTTCTCACGTGGAGGAGTTGTTGCCTCGGTTAGGGATAACACACTATCTGTAACATCTTCCCACGTGGAGGAGTTGTTGCCTCGGTTAGGGATAACACACTATCTGTAACATCTTCTCACGTGGAGGAGTTGTTGCCTCGGTTAGGGATAACACACTATCTGTAACATCTTCTCACGTGGAGGAGTTGTTGCCTCGGTTAGGGATAACACACTATCTGTAACATCTTCTCACGTGGAGGAGTTGTTGCCTCGGTTAGGGATAACACACTATCTGTAACATCTTCTCACGTGGAGGAGTTGTTGCCTCGGTTAGGGATAACACACTATCTGTAACATCTTCTCACGTGGAGGAGTTGTTGCCTCGGTTAGGGATAACACACTATCTGTAACATCTTCTCACGTGGAGGAGTTGTTGCCTCGGTTAATAGGGATAACACACTATCTGTAACATCTTCTCACGTGGAGGAGTTGTTGCCTCGGTTAGGGATAACACACTATCTGTAACATCTTCTCACGTGGAGGAGTTGTTGCCTCGGTTAGGGATAACACACTATCTGTAACATCTTCTCACGTGGAGGAGTTGTTGCCTCGGTTAGGGATAACACACTATCTGTAACATCTTCTCACGTGGAGGAGTTGTTGCCTCGGTTAGGGATAACACACTATCTGTAACATCTTCTCACGTGGAGGAGTTGTTGCCTCGGTTAGGGATAACACACTATCTGTAACATCTTCTCACGTGGAGGAGTTGTTGCCTCGGTTAATAGGGATAACACACTATCTGTAACATCTTCTCACGTGGAGGAGTTGTTGCCTCGGTTAGGGATAACACACTATCTGTAACATCTTCTCACGTGGAGGAGTTGTTGCCTCGGTTAATAGGGATAACACACTATCTGTAACATCTTCTCACGTGGAGGAGTTGTTGCCTCGGTTAGGGATAACACACTATCTGTAACATCTTCTCACGTGGAGGAGTTGTTGCCTCGGTTAATAGGGATAACACACTATCTGTAACATCTTCTCACGTGGAGGAGTTGTTGCCTCGGTTAGGGATAACACACTATCTGTAACATCTTCTCACGTGGAGGAGTTGTTGCCTCGGTTAGGGATAACACACTATCTGTAACATCTTCTCACGTGGAGGAGTTGTTGCCTCGGTTCTGATCTTTTGGTTCCGCAATTTTTCCTTCAGGTGCTTTTGTTTGAGGGATGTCATGAACTTCAAAAGCTGGGGGTCGTTTTGCCGCTAGCGGGCTGGTTATAAGCTGATTAATAGGGAGCCACGCTGAGCCGGTCTGGCGCAAGGTGTTTGATTAATTTCGTTGTGCACTTGGCCTCCATGAAATGTCAGGATTAAGGATGAGATTATCTCCGGCCGAATCCTCCACGCCAGATTAGTTGTCCGGGTGTAAACATCTGCGCGGACAGTGGCACTAATGGAAACTCTTCAATTAGCGACAATTGATGGACGCACGTCCTCATAAGTCTTGTGGGGCCTACCCCCATAGTCGTGTGGTCTACTGTCTTGCAACTAACTCAGCTCGACGGTTCTAACCTCGAACCTGGTTTGAGGCGTATGAGTTAGTTGTCAGTAACATGTTGTTAGGCGGTGTTTTCACCGTGTTCTCCGGTTTCCTGTAACATTAACAAATGTCTAGTCACGATTTTGCTCCAATATGGCAGAGAAAAAGGTGTCAAAGAAAAAGGGAAAAAATCCTGTTTCTGGCTTTCGTGAGGAAGGCAATCGCTAAAAATGCACAGTCAACACTTATTGGGAATAAGAAACCATAAATGTCCGCGCTCAATGTTTATTCACTGTAATAATGGCGTAATAAAGTAGCAGAGTAATGGGGAAGTTGCCACGTCCAATCCTTATAGCACCCAATATCTTACTGGATTTAAATACCCCCAAAAGCTGGTTTCCGCAACACCAATTCTTAATAAATGCACATCACTTTATTTCTATGGGTTGTCATAACTCTTAGATGTATAGTCAGTGAATAAAAATGATGTTATAGATTACTCGTTGTGTTTTAGACATTTATGATAAACACAGGCATACTTTCGAGTTGAATCGGACCTATGATAAACAATGTAAAATTCGACTCCATATTATTCGCTAATCTCTACACTTACATAGAACATTGTGGTCCTCAACGTAATCTGTGTCATGGCGTGTTGGCTTTATATGCAATACCTTCAGTAGGTGTGTAATGTTTCGGTTAAGTAATCTAGATAAATTTGATTTATACAACCAAATCAAAACTTGAGTGTTTGTTCCATATATTAAATACTGTTTTTTAGGCAAGCCCTATCACACAGGCAGCAGTGTTTCTTTCAACTTCACCTGAATCAGTAGTACCGGCGTTAAATCCTGTGTGCTCATCAGAAATGTGATGTTGAATTAGTCTAATACAGATACGATTGTCGTTTCAAGCACGGTCAAACCATGTATATTCGCCTATTCCAAATACGAGATCCAGAGTTTTTAGGAACTAGGGTTGGATGCCATGTGTCGGCAGTAGAATGGGTGTAGTAAGGGGGGGGGGGGAGGTTGACTGTAACGTGTTCGGCGGTCATTTACACTACAGGTCTGTAGTGTAAATGAACGCCGCTACGCGTCGCCACCGTCGCGTATTATAATTAGCTTCCAATTACTTGTGACGTCATCAAAACTGTAAAATCGCTAATTTCACTGATTTAAAAAAGGTTATTTAATTTCCTAAAAGTGTATTCTTAGTACAATTGGTCCATTGAATGTATCCATGCTGTTTGACCAAAATAGAGTGGACGCTATCATACATAACTGGAAGAACCAAGTTTTTCTCTAATGAAAGAATCCATGGCGTTCCACTAAGGCAATCGACGTGTTTGAAGCAGCCTATCGGCGGGTTCCGGAACCTCGCGTCTAGCGCCTACTTTCACTCCTGACCACCATTTGTGGTAGAGTGCATCACAGGTAATGTGCACTAGTCTTGCAGAATCATTTTAAACACTACTTGATAGGTCTCCTTGGCTGGCGGCCCCGCCGACGAGCAATGAGAGTATATCTAACGTGAGTTGATGTGATAGCTGTATTTCTAATCACGCTTATTTCCCCTCATAAGACACTTTGACATTTGCTTAGCTCACTATTGAGAATAATCCTACCCGCCTTGACAGTAATCTCGTCTTAAGGAAGTATATCAGAAACATGGATGCGACGTGGCTTTAAATTGTCAGGTAGTCGTCTTCATTAAGGACACGCGAGCTTGGTCCGTGGGCTGGAGTGACAGGACTCACATGACAGTTATCTTATACAGCGAGCTTCCGCAACGAGAACGATGACGACCTGAGATATCTGCCCAACTTACCCTCATCTGCAACCCCCAGCCTTCCGTTTAAAATCCTATCAGATATGTCTAGTACACACTACTTTTTAGAATAATGGAATTATAGTTTTAAGAGAAGATAGTATAAAGTAAGCCTGGTCACCAATGACATTTCAAACATCATCATTTTCATCATCATTTTCCACCACCTGGTTACGTTAAAGCGTTTTACAGAAATTGAGATTAAGACGTTTCCTTTTAAAAAGCATCGAAGGTAGTATATAGAAGAGGTGTGCTATGTGTTTGGATACCGTGTAAAGGTTATATGTTCTGAGACCTTAGCTCGTTGTGCTGTACCAGTTATCATTTGCACGATCAACATGGTGATGAGTCAACACAGTCGGACTATATGTACAGTTGCCTTTTCCTGACACTGTCAAGAGGAGTGCCACCACATGAGTGTGTTCAGTTGAAACGTTATCACTATTTCTTAATTTAACTGAAGTCAAAGAAAAAGTTGTTTTTATGATTTCAAAAATACGAATATTCGATTTGTTTTTTTGGAATACACCTTAGTAAGCCATACAATGGACATAGACAACTGCACTCAGTGACCCCGCACTTCTCTTCCCACCGGGATAGCCCATTGATATTCCAAGAATTTTGTAGTTCTCACTCTGTTAAAATGGGTATGCAGATTTCTAAATGCAACATAGATATGTATATGCACAAACAGACACAGTATACAACATATAGTTGAATACTCCTGTACTAACCAAATTTCCACACGATTAAAAAAGAAAAGCACAATTCTAAACATAACCGTAGGCAGAACTACAATGGTTTAAAGCTCATTCGGCAAATTTAATTGTTCTACATTGCCGCGAAGTCGCCTTGCATCAGTTGTTATTCATATTGGTCACACGAAAAATAAGGAAGAAAACTCTATCAACGTTGATATCAAAGCATTGGTAGAAAAGTAAACAAGACTAAGGTCAAATATCAGAAGACGTTAATTTAGACGATGTATCATATGTTGTGTAACTTTAGTTTAAGTGTATGGCATCTTAATAACCCTGAGGTCAATTTCGCTTGAAATAATCGTGTTTACTAGTATTAGATCATTTGACAACTCCGTTAAAGGGCCAGATGGCACTGCATACCACGTGGCAAAAAGAAACCAATACCTAGGCCAAGTAAAGATAAGTAGTAGGTCTTTAACCATTCACATAAGGGGCATTAAAAACGGTTCTGACACATATTTTGATAACTCATTAATATTTAAGGAGATATTCCACTAATCGTTGTTAACAATAATGGGTTTATGAACCTCTCTTCAAATGTATTTCAAATACTGCTCCATTTGATGAGTTACGCTCAAAGATGTCAGTCTACCATGTTTGTATTCCAGATGCAAGTGGGATTTTACGAGCGACGCCTAGCGGTGCGCCATTGACTTACCAACTCCTTGATATGCATCAATGAAAACTGGATCAAGACCTGGACGCTCTCGGAGGAATCCATGACAGGCCTCGCCGAGGGGTTGTAGTTCCTGAAGAGATGCTCTAGGAGACTCTCCTCTTCAGACAGCTCCTTACGTATGGAATGTGCTCCTGGAAATGGAAAAGAAAGTGGTATTATAGTTTGATTATTGTCTTTATTATTTTTCTATTATCACCATCATCATCACAATTATCATAATCATTATCACCACTGCTATTATTATTATTATTATCATTATTATTATTATTATTAGCATCATTATTATCACTATCACTATTATTATTATTATTAGTAGTAGTAGTAGTAGTAGTAGTAGTAGTAGTAGCATCATCATCATCATCATCATCATCACCATCAACATCCATTACTCTCTGTACTAATATTATCATCTTGAGGGCGTTGTTGAATTGCGAGATTTAAAAGTTACTACTTGTATCGTGAAAGCATAAAAGGACCATTTCAACCAAGAATACGCTTAAGTCGGATCTAGCCTATTTCGGACAGATTTCTCGGTCTCGGTAAATATAAGATGCCTGTAAGTTGTTCAGCTGATTATACTGACTACAACCATGTGGCAGGCAAGCGAACTATCCTAGATAGACGTAGCCGGTTCGCTTAACTATGAAAGTCTGGATCATCCGGTAATGCCCGCTATCAAATTCGAAAAAGAGGTTGATAATGAGTATTTCGAGGGGTAGCTATGCGGTGCGTGGGGAGGGAGCGGCGGTTGGATCACGAGACGTGATGTTACCTGGAGAAGTATTTGCACCTGTGGCGGAAAGAGCGACAGCGCAGGTGTGATGTAATTACTGGCGGAAGAGAGCATCAATTATACATCCTCCCAATAAACACACGACAGGTGCCAGGCAGCAGCGCGCAATACCCACTCCCGACAGCTATTTATAGATACATCAACGTAATAAACAACATTCGACGCTCTCTCTCTGTCCTTGTATAAGCATATTCATATTATATTTGAGTCAATTAGGACATAGATGAACTGTTACAGAATTGTAAATTGCTATCATTTTTTGACCTAGCCAGATTCTTTTCTTCTCTGGCGGAACCAGAATGTTTTCCTGACTGGCAGACAGAGAGATATTTCTTCTCTGGCAAGAGTCGGAAATCTTTACTTTTCAGGGTCATAATATTCTTCTTTCTTACCGTTCAGGGCAATTCTATCTTTCTTGCCTTTCAGGACCCGATATTTCTACTAAGCAAGGATGTAATTAATTGCCATGACAATGAATGGTAATTCTGGAGTCGTAACAATTAATGTTGTGAGCAGCATTATTGGGATAACAATAAAGGATTATAATGCAGCTGGCCTCCTAGCATTGACAATTGTTAAAAGCAATGTTAGAAGCCCAATCCAGTCCAGTAAAACAAAGAAAATGACCGATCAGCTTCTAGAATCAGAGTGGAGCTGATGACAATAGACTTTATTGTTTGAGAGTTACTTTGCACTACTGAATTGGTAACAACAAAGGAGCAATTACGTGTCAATTACGCGAGATTACATAGATCTATAAACAGTATGGTGAACTATTTAAAGTAAATGTGAATAGCTCACTGAAGCCAAAGGTTAGATGTGATATATCTTATTAGGGTTATCTTATTTAGAGTTTCCTGTCCCGAATAGGGAGGCATTCGCATGTTGCTTCTATTAGCAAGAGATTGCCTTTAGATTATCAGTCAGTTCTAGTTAGTGGGCTTGTTCTCCGTGGAACTTTAATGACAACTGCGGAGGCTGCTGATTTGAGTTAGTAATGGCCCCTGGTAGTAAACCCTATGTTTTTATATCCATTTCTAAAATTACGCCACCTGGCAAGAACTGGCAATACTAAGGAACCTTTATGCATAGCAAATCAAGCAATATAGCTCATGGTACCCTTTGAACTTGATGGTCTGGATCCATAGTACCTTTGAAAGCAACCGACGTATACAGGACGAGTCCACAGCATATTTCAGAAGGAGTTGTCAGTTTGAGGCATTTTTCTTACAAATATATTCTAAAATATGCTTGTGCTAGAATGGTTCTAGTATCAGAGAAACGATTATTTGGGTCACTAGCATCTCCAATAGATTAAACTATGAGCAGATATATGGCAAATCAAATAGTGCTTAGGATCGGTACGATAAACATTTAGATCCATCTACCCATTTTGAAAGCATATATCGCAGTTTCGTCGATAGTTAGACAACCGGGTCTATGTATTGCTACTGTCCACATTGAACACCCACATCTTTTTGACTTCACCCACCGTCGATATTATAACCCAGGTACCTCTGGATAATTTGTAATGACAAAGAAAAAAACATTACTAGTGGACTGTGGTTTGTCATTACATGTATGTGTATTATGACATTTTCAGTGATTAAGTGATTATATCTCAAGACGGTTGCTCAATTGTGTATGGATTCCTCAATTGAATGAATTACTGGAATAAACATAATACATGTATTTACAAAAAAGATAACGGCATCACATCACTGTGAATTCTCATCACTGCACATCCAATATAGTTCATCGAATACTTGTACCTCCCGCATGGGACTGTGTGTCATTAAGGAGCCCTGATGTGTGATTTAGTAGATTTGACATGCTGTACATGCTGCGATGTGAACAGCAGGTAACAGCATTGTGTATGCACGGTATGTTATCAGAATGATATCCACATATTGTAAACGGCCTGTGCGATCTGTAGATATAGACAAATTTACATAAAACACATATTACATCATTTTATATGTGCTCAGTAGATTAATTTGTATATTGTATTACTGGTATGCAATCGGTAGCGATGGGTATATCATGTGTGGATAAGATATGTAACGTACCTTGTGATGATAGGTTACGTTATGCATCCTCATCTGAAGCTTGAAATAGATAGCGGTTACGAAAGGTTGACATCAAGTCTTTATATTGCCTGATGTTATTAGTTATCCCCATGATATGAACATGTGATACCGCCAGATGTCTGCTATGATTAGCTATATTTCATGCATCGGCCATTTGATATCCTGGGTGCAAGGGACGCATATACTTTATAATCTACCCCTGAATATATGTTAAATGATTAATCTGTCCCTGGGAAATAAAGAAATGAACAATCTATCTTCCATTAATTCCCTTTGCAAGTGCCAGGAAATGGCAGAGGATGTATTTAGTGTGTCTAGACCCCTACAACTTCTGGGAGTCTTGAGCGGCTCCCACGCAGACCTCTGGCCGCTAAATACTTCGCACTCGCATACCATGCGTCCCAAAACTTTCAGCGCGGGTAAACGAGGACCCACTTTAACATTCCTGGTTAAGCGACTGTTCAAGGTAATAGTTTTTTAAACTGATTTTTTGCTTATTTTGTGAAGATCGGATCACTACTGCGGATCTACGTGTTAAGACAAAATAAAAACTACGTGTCCGTTAAAAAATATCATCCATGCTGATATTATAGAATCATAGGTTACAAAAAGGTAAATCCGACCGCAATACTTTTTTTATTTTTAAATGACAAGAATACTGGAAACAGGACAAAGGAATCATGAGTCGCAGCTAGAGAATATCCACAATAAGTAGAATGCATCTTAAAGGTAGCACAATATAGGAAGATACTATCATCAAAAACATCCTATATTTATTATTTTCCCTCGCCTTGTGGGGGACATCTGGCTGGAAGGTGTGTATCATTTTCAGGTGCAACGACCCATCTCTTTTATAAACGATTTTAAGTATAAATCTTACTGATTCATTATGCTCTACAGGCAGTTTCGTAGAGCACATGCGTTACAGTGCAGACGTAACGGCCAAAAGCCGTCAAGCTTGGTAGAGACAAGCCTATGCTTATCCTAATCTATTCCTACATCATCATCAGTCGTATACACCAAGAAAAAAAGTGCTTGGCTCCATAAACCCAATCTCCATAACCGATACTCAATCTGAGTAAAGAATCTCCCAAGGGGAATGAGACTGATTATATACGTCAGCTCAAATTTCAAATCCAATGAGAGTAAGTTTTCAGCAACATATTAGTTAAAATGTAATTTTCATGGGGTCGCCTGATCTTACAGATATGGTGTACGTTTCAGGTTTGTATAAATCATCCCAGATGCCAAACTGGCTGCTTAAGAAGGATATCATGACATCAAATGTGATAAGATAGAAATTGCCTACCAGGAATTTATATTGATCCGGATAGTTCCTAACTTGCAGATTCAATTAAACCTGGATACTAATCTGGCAAAGATGAGGACCTTTGGAATATCATCAAGTTTAAATCAATCAAAAGTTTATATGGTGGTGATAGAAAACAGCTTTAGTATATCATATGTCTACTACATCACTATGAGAAATGACAGATAATTACACCGCTAACTAAATGCATCTCCCCCAGCGAAAATTCGGCGACCTTTTTTCTAAACATGAAGTAATCTGCTTAAGGTTTAACGACATGTCTTTCACGTTGGGTCAAGGATACCGCAACCAGTACCTACATCTCCGAGAAGAGTAATGATCAGTTCCTATTTCATCACCCTAACGCCATGATGTCAGGATATATGGTTTCTATTTAGAACCTGATCAATTTATAACACGATGAATAAAAGACACTAGCAGTAATAGTATTTATGATTTTATGGATATCTACTTACGATCTTGGTACTGAGTTAGGAATATCTCGAAAAGTTAAATATGTGTACAAATATATAATAAAGTAGTATTACAGTATACGAGTGATAACCTAGCCGCCGCCGCCCCTCAGATGTACCTGTTCCAGTACCCAAATAAACTCTTCCGCTCTGGGCATAGTCGTGACCAACTGACTCCAATACCTTTAGCATTCCCCATCTAATAGTTCCATGGGCTGTATAGGTATGTGGTAGTTCTAATTTTTCGAATAGTTGATGCACTGGTCTAAAAATGGCATATTGGAAATCTGTCAACTGATGTCTGGATTTATCACGCCTTGAAATAGGAATACGAAATTCAACATGCATTCAACTTATCATATTGCTAAAATAAATTGTCGTTAGGAAACAAATATTACCAAAATTGAGAATACATATAAATATGTATATATATATATATATATATATATATATATATATATATATATATATATATATATATATATATATATATATATATATATATATATATATATATATTCATCTTATGATTGGCAAAATTCTAGGCTTTTCATCGGTTAATTGGCCCATGATATGAAGCTGTGTTGTGAACTTCCTTCAATTCACCTCTCAGAATCTTATATCAACCTCTCTGAATCCTATGTTAACCTCCAAGCATTCTTATATTAACCTGCTACTTTTTAGGGTATGGAGAGTTTAGCATTGCATCAGATGGTTATGCCCATGATGCAATCACCGATTTCAGCAAAACAATAAATCTGTTAATTTGAAACAACCTTTCGAGTGTGATCATTTTTATTACCTATGTAGAGGTCGAGGGGCAATCATGAGATAAAATCGGCTGCGCCTCGGGTGATACATCCCTCTGATTGCGAGATATAAGTTGTATCATACTCCAAAACAGTTGATAACTAATACGTTATATATATACATGTATATATATATATATATATATATATATATATATATATATATATATATATATATATATATATATATATATACATCAGGTTCGTTGTGTATGAGAGAGGGGTTCGTTTTCATGGAATGGCGCGTCTGCCTCATTGATTTAAAGCTATACTATAGATTATTATATGCCTACTGCTTATTCTCTGCTGTGATTGGTCAGATCATGGTCACATGACCACCTTACAAAAGTGATATTGGGGTACAATATTACTTTCCAACACTCAGACTCCTCAGAGCTGTCAGGTTCATGTGCTCAATTCTCAACTTGAACTCTTGAAAAGGAACCCAACAGAAGTGAATTGAAACAAGAAACTCAGTAGAGTTTGGGCTTCTTGTAAAATCATGGTTAGGAAAGAAATTAGGAAAACACATTTTTGAATTAAATAAATAAATCATTATATTTCTGAAACTAATGCATGTGACTTTATCAGGTATTCGTAGTATTTTGAGTGATATTTATCGTACCCACTGAACCCCTCAGCGGTCTAGGACTGTTTTCACCGCTGGAAAGATAACGTTGTATTACAGAGAAAAAGTATGTTTAGTGGCTTCACAGCCGTTGGCAATGTCTGCAATCAACTATGATTGTAGCTTTCAAATACGGTAACTATGGTTTCGTTCACAGATAACTTAAGACATATAAATGATGAAATAACAGAGCAATGGTCATGTATCTCTACAATCACATTTAGTGGTACATTTTTAAGGAGCAACTGGAGTTTGTGTGGGGGAGTGGGTAGAGTAGTAAAGCTGCGTTACTATGACAATGCCAGGTGAGGACCTTGAGGGTAACCTGGCTGCCCTTGCTCTTACCCCCTTGAGTACCCCTCTGATTACCATCAATCACGTGCTAAGTCAACGCCCCTCTCCATCCCCTTCTCTGGAGGCCGGCAACGTCCCTAACACAGTCATCCGTTTCCGCCGCAACCTCAAATCACTACTTAATATACGAGATGCTCGCCGCCGCGACCTTGACAGAGAGGTTACTTAACGAGCGAGCTCAGGAACAAACTCTCTGACAAGAAGTGTCACTTTGAACGGTCTACCCGTACGAAAAGTTTCATGCATAATTTCATTTTCATCCATGAAAATGAAAATTTCATGCATGAGAATGAGATTTCCAGGCATAAAAATGAAGTTTTCTTTCATGAAAATGAAAAGTTTGCACAAAAGGGTTTAATGGGTATCCATGAAAGTTTCTTGGGTGAAAACTCATGCCAGGGGTGATGTCTTCATTTTCCTGTTTGAAAATGTCATTTTCATGCATGAACGTTTCATCTAAAATAAGAAATTTTCATCCATGAAAATGATCTTTTCATGCCACGATTTTTTTTTCATGCATGAAACTTTTTGTACGGGTTGGGAACGAACCTC
The DNA here is from genome assembly GCA_963942565.1 of Maea johnstoni. Classification (NCBI taxonomy): domain Eukaryota; kingdom Metazoa; phylum Annelida; class Polychaeta; order Spionida; family Magelonidae; genus Maea; species Maea johnstoni. The sequence continues at coordinate 1,998,571 of OZ012689.1, read as the reverse complement.
GGCAAGTTCCAACGACCGATAATGTTTCATTCAACGTTAAAAGATTCGTCCCTTAACTGCACGAGTTTGGGAAACTATTTATGCCACTTTGGGTAAAAACAACTATGATACAGATATTACCATAGAGAACGATAGTCCCTTATGCGAAAATAATTAGGAAAACAATAATGGAGCGGCCTGTGCTTTGTGCATTTTTCCTTATCTAGGACCAAAGCATTATTCACACCCATTGGGAATGGTCATTGGTATTTTTCTTTATTTTTTCTTCCTTATAGTGGTAGAGATTCAATTCTTCTACGCCACCTCATCGCTCCGACTCGTTCATATTTGGAGTGCACAGATGGTCTGACGCCAATGACAATGTCTCCATAACAGGCCTACATCTTATGGAGTACTCGACCAGCAGTACTTGTCCCTGTTGGCTAATCAACAGACCCTCTTCCTTCAAACCTTCCTAGTTATTACCGTTTTAGGAGTTATACTTAAAGTTATCAGAACACGGAGCAAATTGGCTGTGTCTGATTAGGGTACTGAGAGACCATATGAGACATGGAAGGACGAATTGCAAATTCTAGTTTTAAGGAAAATAAATGCTGGTTATTATACTTCTAAATTACCAGCGTCTCTGTGGCATTATGATTTAGACACACTAACAACGCCATTTTGCATAACTTAGATATGCAGATTAGACTAGTTTTATTGTCTTACACTGGTTTATTGTCTGTTTGACCTGGTAACAAAAACGATAAAGATAAAGCTAAATATACAGTCCTCGATACAACCACGATAAATTCACACTGAATGAAAGGATAGAATGCATATCTAGAGTGCTAATCAAACCATTTATTGCTGGGAGAAAGGAAGCTTAAGTCATACAGTAGAGCACCAGTTTATTCAATAAATGGTGCAAAAGAATTGAACTTTCACGTTCACAGATATCAATAGGAAATTGGTAAATGGAATACAATACAGTATGTGTAGAGTAGACATGGCTAGGAAAATTAAAATTGGGAAATTGCAATAGAGGGGTTTGAATAGGGATAGTGAAATAACATATTATAATACTGGTTCCAGATACTTATTATTTGGAACCAGTAGTAAGTGCAATTTGAAAGTTATTCTAAAGATAGAAAGTTCTGGTGTCTTCGACAGAGGTATGCATTTGTGCTCAACTCCTGTTGGTAAACCATTAGTAGCCCCTTTTAGCTATAGCACATTCCATTGATCTGCATATCCTGCATGCTGCGTGCCCTGAGGTGTACGGAGTGAGGATATTTACTGGGAGCTGTGGCTACCGTGTTGACACATACTTCAGAATCTTTACATCTGCATGAAAAAATTTCCTCTGACATTAACTCTGCTCATCGCTTGATCAACAGGGATAATCCAGCGTGCTTCCCCTATATGAGCTTCAAAGCATGTCCCGCAGCCGCGACATCGCCCAGCGATCATTGGTCGGCCAGATCTCAGACATTCAACACGTGATCGAGGGAGGGGGCCCGCCGACCACGTGCTCTGGTACATCCTGCCATGATATCTGTTCTGAGCGGCAATGAGGAGCATCGCTATTCATCTCTCACGCTCCCGCACAGCTACCAAAACTCTTTGAACAGGTTAGCCGGAAATTGCCTCGCTTTGATCCCAGCGAAAGCAATAAATGCTCGATGGCATAAGATGAGCAGTTACCGTTGCTCGCTCAATGGAGCATAACCATGCCAACATTTACACAACTAGTTACTAGAGATTGCATAGAACTATTGAACCCTCTATCCCTCTATCTGGCTAGCATCTCAATCAAGAGGAATATTTTATTTGCACAGTTTTGGTTGTGACGTCACCCTCGGTGTTCTCCTCATCGAAGGTCACCAAGAGTTTATACGACTCAACTCGTGCAATGGCAAACGCCTTTCCTATTTTGTTTTTGCAGCCGAAATGTTCAACCTAAAATTTAGGTTTGATACATAATAATGCAGCTCTCTCTCTCTCTCTCTATATATATATATATATATATATATATATATATATATATATATATATATATATATATATTTGGGTTTGATACATGTTTAATCAACTATATATATATATATATATATATATATATATATATATATATATATATATATATATATATATATATGTGTGTGTGTGTGTGTGTGTGTTTGCGCGTACTAGAGCAGTACTTCATGAGAAAAGATATGACATATCGTTGCATTTCTATTGAACTCCTGAACATAACACTCTAGAACGCTGGGAACAAGGGAAATGGAGAGAAAAATCAATCCCGCCTAGATATCTCCAGGCACCCCCTGTTGGCAGCTGAACTATTAAATGACATTTATCACACATATCCCATCTCAGGCAAGGTATCTCATATAGTACCTCATTCTTTGTGCAAGGTTTCAAAGAGCATTCTGTTCGACCGTAAGTATCCACTATTTGCTGGTATGTGATGTTCCCCATATCCTCTCTATTCGCTATTTCTAGTAACTGTACACTTTTCTAAAACGTAGTCCTTTGGTAGGAGTTCCTTGTTTGTAAATCTTAACACTATTCTCCGCTCTCTCCTGTTATGTCTGACCTATTCGCCCAGTAGCTAGCATTCCAATCTCACAGGATATAAAATATTTTCTTAATTGTACACGAAAGGCATGAGAAGAAACACGAACAAATGTGGCCAAACACGCAAATGCGCTTTCAGACTAAATTATATTAAACGACCTTTCAGCCTATGTGACAAGGAACATTAAGACTGTGGCTTATTAACGTAGATTGCACGTAACATCCAATGAGAACATGCGAGTACAAATTATTCCTCTTGGGTAGTATGTATCGCGCATGCAGAGATGCTATCAATTAGTGTGAACACAAAACAGTTCATTTTCTGTAGTTTGGCAAATGCATAAGGACGAATCTGCACAGGGATATATCCGTTCCATTGACGCCTAGTAAAAGTCAATTAACTGTAGAAGATCTTCTAAGGCAATCATTGAAGTTTTCCTGAACCATAAAAAATGAATCAAGCAGAAAATCTCGTCCTCTTCATCTACAACTTCGATTAGTACATCTACTACTACATTTAAAACCCCGCAATGGGCAAACCTTATTGGCTTGCTCAATGGTGTGCAATAAGAGTTGGCACTTGGAACCCTACTCGCCTTATAAAAAAGGATGATGTGTGGATCTCTCTATGGATACCATGCATCTAAAAGATCCTTTGGTCCTCTATGGATCTGAAGGCTCTACACTTAAGCCCGTCTCACACAGACGTGTCAAGCTAGGACTTTTTGCCAAGACCTAGCTGGGACACCCAGGACATCACGACTTTTTGAAGCCGACAAAGTCCTAGGTGAAAATTGAGGAAATATATGCAAATTAGGATGTCTTGGTGCTGTCGGGGACCCGTCGCGGACAGTGTGAACGATGAACAAGACGTAGTTGATGGACGCATAGGACATCCTGAGTAAGTCCTGTCTGCGATGTGTCGGGGACATATGGCGGACAATGTTAGGACAATGCGGACATGTCCCAGACATTATGCAAATTACTATTTTTGTCCCCGATGTATAAAGGACATATTCGATGTGTCCGGGATGTGTCGGGGACAAGGCGTGGACATGTCTTGAGCGTCTTGTATCTGTCCCATAGAAAATTCAATCACCGTAACATAGTATAGTATAGTATGTTTATTGACTGCATTGACATGCAAAATAATACAGTATACATTAATAAATAAGAAATAAACATGTCGCCAAAAAAATCGTATATTTACCTAGCCAAATGATCTAGTCAGATTCATATATTTGCAGCTACTTACAACGTAATACCTATTATTATTATTATCATTATTATTATTATTATTATTATCATTACTAGCTGCAACCAGTGCACAGCACGGGCTTTAATACACCGCTTCTTAGTTTTATGAGATAAGAACCGCCAACATTAGCAGCCAAAGGAAGATCTCTTTAGGATCTTTCTAACATAATGTCGTGATTTCTGGATCTACAATTACAATTCTAATATATTTTAAAAGACTATATGGCCGCCTTTCTAAATGTATAAAATTTGTTGTCTTAAGGCGCAGTGATAAGTGAGAAATCATCAAATGAAAACGGACATTTTGCCGAGAATGTTGGGAAATCAAAATGTGTATTTAAGGCGTGTTCATTCAATGATCTCTCCGTGATTACTGGGCCTAAAATTACGATTTTAATTCATTTAACAAGAACATATCAGGGACTTTCTAGATAAATAAATTATGTTTTCTTAAGCTCAATAATGTATGAATTCAATTTTTGATGTTTTGTTGCTGAGGTGGTAGCCATGGTATATTGTAGGAATTGATCACGGGAGGGGTTCCCAAGGGGGGAGCACTTGGGTAATTAGGGGGGCGCATACGATCGTTATCAAAAATTAAAAAATACCCCTAAAGCACTGATTTCTGGCCAAAAAAGCACCCTTATTTCAATAAAAACGCTGACTTTTTCCACCAAATAAACATCCCTTCTTTATCAAAACACTGACATTCGATGAACGGGAGCACATATTTTAACATGAGCTCTTACGACACTTTTAGAAATCTCAGTTTAATTTTCCTCAAATTTTGCCAAAGGAAAGAACAGAGCACAGTGATCTTCAAAACAACTTAAAATCATGGGGTCATCAACTTCGTTTTTTTTCACAGATTTTTGAAAAATTAATGCACTTTATGTCACAAACATCACTTTCTCCAAAATTGGTGTCTTTCTTTGCTAGATTTATCCCTAAAGAGATACTGACACAGCCTGAAATACTGTTCTGCCTTGTTGAAATTATTTTTTTTGCTGTTATATAGGAATCATTGGGCAAAATCAAGGAATTTGAGAAACAAGTTTTTGACCCTAAATTGATATGTCAGAATTGCCTAGTTTAATTTTCACCAATTTTTGTCTACACTATCTACACACTGGGTACAAAAAGGTACCCTTCTTTTACAAAATCGCAGACATGCAGAGGTCTAAAAAAAAAGACCCCTTCTTCCGCGAAATACGTAACGGGAGTGCACCTCGTTCTGGCCTCGTTGTGGTGCGGGAATTCCCAACCGACGTCACGGGGAATCCCCAATTCACGTGATTAGGCCATGGCAAAAATTGTGTCCTTACACTGTCCTCGCAGTGTCGCTGGTCCATTTTCCTTCAGGACACTATCTTTTGACCCCAAGACACAGTTAGGACAATGCCGATTGTCCTAGGACAGGTCCCGGATATTGTTAGGACACGTCGGGGACAACTTTTTTGTCTTGCTTTTTCTCGTGGTCGTGGCAAGGAATGTTGACATGTAAAAATTCCAGCCCACGACACGCACAACATGCCCTCCGTCGGGGATGCACCTAGGACACCCACGACATTGCTACGACATGACCTAGGACACTGTTACGATCAGGAATTGAACGAATTTTTTGAACGAAATTCCTGATCGTAGCATGTCCTAACACTGTCTTTACACTTGTCTTGCCTGTGTGAGACGGGCTTTACTCGCCCTCTTTTCCGTCTTTCAACTAGAATAATCAAGCGTTGTCATTGTTTTTCAACAGTGACGAAGGACCATTTCTTAGTAATATTGAATTGCACTAAATGACCTTGGTGTGCTTATGTGCCTTTACCCCCTTATTCATTCATTCATGCTACACTATCTGGATCTTGTACTGCGGCAGCAGCTTCTACTTCTCCTCCTCCTACTTCTCGTTTTCTACCACTGCCACCACTACTACTACTACTGCTGGTGCTGCTGCTTCTAATACCACCTGTTCATTTACATTCTATAAATGCTATTTCGCCAACTCTTACTTTTGCTACTTCTACTAAAGTATAAAGCCTCGCTCCTACTTCCAGTGACACCTATACAACAACTAAACAAATGCAAATACTATTACTTCTTCACCTGTACTGATGCTGCTGATGGCCAATTTAAAATTGATGAATAAAACCTAAAGAATTACTGAAACCCTGGCACGTGGGTACTCATATGAGAGCTATCCAATGAATACCACCATGACAGGGTTTAGGTCTTTAGGCAATTTGATGTATGACCTGAAATCCATTCAAACCTCGCCGCACGCTTATGGTATATCTCAGTTTATTAGGTGGACTTATCCCGTGTGATGCCATATGAGATAACTCGTATTATAGAGCGTATGATGAATGGTGTTGTGTTGACAGTATACATTTAGGAAAGTGACGCACGCTGCGCAGGCACTATTTGTCAAAAGCCATGAAAAGCGTCAGGTCGCGGGCTGGAGGCAGACACGTGGTGTCACGGCTAATCTCTCCCCGCATCTTTACAACATTTCATCTGCTTCCCGTCTCTCCGGATGACCTCAATTCCAGCTCCCTCTAATTCCATTTGTGCTTTATTCAATTTGGGAATATCCACTTGTCACTGGGGCTGATGATCTATTACATGCATTAACACTCGTTCTATTGCTACCGATGCGGCTGCTGCTGTTACTGCTACCGCTGCTAGCAAACCAGTCTTGACACTAAGCTCACGGAACATGTTTGAAAGTTTGGTATCAGCGTCTTGCACACCCATACACAGACACACACACACATATATATATATATATATATATATATATATATATATATATATATATATATATATATATATATATATATATAATGTGTGTGTATATATATATATATATATATATATATATATATATATATATATATATATATATATGAACCCCCCCCCCCCCCCCCATTCCTTCCATAAAATATGTCAAAGACAGAGAAATTGACCCTCAAGTCTAAGTAAAAACACGTTTGTAACAGCCAAGAGTTGTAGGAAGGTTAGCAGTCAAGACTGCTTTCAATCTATCACATTTTAGTAAAATCATAATTTACAGCTAGACGTGGTGCATGGATTACCAACTTAGAATCTACAGCAGCCAAAATGTGTAACAAGGCAGGCAGTGAAGATCCTTTTACCATCTATGACTGCTTATACTAATAATTCCAAGGGGTCTTTCAGTTGCAAAATGATATACAGCCCTCCACAATGCTGCACATAGCGACCAAGCCAGCGCACCCAGTGTGGCGGGGACTAGCGAATGAGCTGCCGTAATACAGCTATAAGGTCATACGTTAATGTTAGGTAAGAGAGAATGAGTTCCCGCCTTCGAGACTGTGAACGCCAATACGACTGACTGTTGTAGGGTAAGGTATCATCTATTAGGTTGTTTATGATTCGAGGAGCAATGACTAGGCGAACCGTAGGGAGTTACCATCAATGTCACCGTTTATAAGAAAAAGCCAGGGGCATTGGTAGGGCGAAAATGAAAGAGTGCACTCCTTATCATTTATAAGGGCGTGTGGTAAGGAGGAATGGTAATACCATCTACGACATAGTTTACAACAGCCACGAGCAGTTCTAAGGCTAAAGGTAGGGAATAACATACCATCTATAACACTGGTAACCAGTGTTTATAGCAGCCATTAGTTTTAGCAAGGACGAGAGGATTGACTCACCCGCTCTAAGACCGTAAGAACAGCCAGGAAAAGTAGTAAGGCAAAGGCCACGTAGTGGCCTACCATCTGTAAGAACCATTATTAACAATCCGTACCATGCGCAGTGCGCATGCTCATATGACGTAGCAGACTCGGTAGCTGCCGTCGAATTTACTAAACTAAAATGGTAGTAGAATTTTACTGGAAACGTATTTCTGAGGATTCGGTTTATAGAAAGAGACAATTTCACCTTGATATTGTATCTTTGAATACTTACGAATGTTTACAAATACAAAAAAGTTAAATAAAAAACGATTCATTCACTTCCTTTTTCACTTTTAAAAGAACTGTTTTTGGTAAAAAATTCCCTTCTTTAAGTCATTTAAAGGATAGGAAAATGCCTTATAACACTGATTTCAACCCCTTTTTTGGCGAACATATAAAGGTGGCACCAAGCGATTTCACCCGGAACGTGAAAGTAGACATCTTTGGCTGTATGATTCAATAGAAATTAAGATGATTACTGAAAGTCGGCCCGCTTCCATTTTTCACTTGAAAATGTATTGTTTTAGTTTTTCGCTAGATTACCAAAGACGATTGTTTCATCGTGTTTGTGCGATTGTTAGCTCACATTTCCGACGGTTTACCAGTTTGTACAGACATACGGCATTCACAATTGAATAAGGTCGTTCACATGCACTTTGAAAATATACCCAACCATGAATTACGAATAATCATAATTACATATAATTAAAGAATATTCCAAATAATCATGATTATTCATTATTCAGCCTTAGGGGAATATTTTGATTCGTTAAGAAATATTCATTTGTCATGATTTATGTCGCGGAGAGGCATATGTTATGCATATAGTATTATTTGTGCCCATCTATGTTCACATAGTCCAGAATTTGAAATATTTATTGGTCTTACACAGATGGATTTCAATCCTAGTAGAGTGTGTCTATCCGCCTGAGTGACGTAATTCACGCGCGTTTTTAGTTGTACCGCATTGGCTAATGAGGTGTTAGTGGGCGTGGCCTCGCTTACTACAGCGCGCTCCTAGCGGTGGGTCCATCATTACTATGACCGGGAAAGTCCGTAATGGTTTATAACAGCCAGGAGCAGTAGTAAGGCAAAAGGTAAGGAGTGATTTACCATATGTAATACTGTAACAACAGTCAAGAGCAGTAGTAAGGCAAACGATAAGGAATGACCTACCATCTGTAAGACCGTTCCTAACAGTCAGGAGCAGTAGTAAGGCAAACTATAAGGAATGTTAATGACCTACCATCTGTAAGACCGTTCCTTACAGTCAAGAGCAGTAGTAAGGCAAACGATAAGGAATGACCTACCATCTGTAAGACCGTTCCTAACAGTCAAGAGCAGTAGTAAGGCAAACGATAAGGAATGACCTACCATCTGTAAGACCGTTCCCAACAGTCAAGAGCAGTAGTAAGGCAAACGACAAGGAATGATTTACCATCTGTAAGACCGTTCCTAACAGTCAGGAGCAGTAGTAAGGCAAACGACAAGGAATGATTTACCATCTGTAAGACCGTTCCCAACAGTCAGGAGCAGTAGTAAGACAAACGACAAGGAATGATTTACCATCTGTAAGACCGTTCCTAACAGTCAAGAGCAGTAGTAAGGCAAACGATAAGGAATGACCTACCATCTGTAAGACCGTTCCTAACAGTCAAGAGCAGTAGTAAGGCAAACGATAAGGAATGACCTACCATCTGTAAGACCGTTCCTAACAGTCAGGAGCAGTAGTAAGGCAAACGATAAGGAATGATCTACCATCTGTAAGACCGTTCCTAACAGTCAAGAGCAGTAGTAAGGCAAACGATAAGGAATGACCTACCATCTGTAAGACCGTTCCCAACAGTCAAGAGCAGTAGTAAGGCAAACGATAAGGAATGATTTACCATCTGTAAGACCGTTCCCAACAGTCAGGAGCAGTAGTAAGGCAAACGACAAGGAATGATTTACCATCTGTAAGACCGTTCCTAACAGTCAGGAGCAGTAGTAAGGCAAACGACAAGGAATGATTTACCATCTGTAAGACCGTTCCCAACAGTCAGGAGCAGTAGTAAGGCAAACGACAAGGAATGACCTACCATCTGTAAGACCGTTCCTAACAGTCAAGAGCAGTAGTAAGGCAAACGACAAGGAATGATTTACCATCTGTAAGACCGTTCCTAACAGTCAGGAGCAGTAGTAAGGCAAACGACAAGGAATGATTTACCATCTGTAAGACCGTTCCCAACAGTCAGGAGCAGTAGTAAGGCAAACGACAAGGAATGATTTACCATCTGTAAGACCGTTCCTAACAGTCAAGAGCAGTAGTAAGGCAAACGATAAGGAATGACCTACCATCTGTAAGACCGTTCCTAACAGTCAGGAGCAGTAGTAAGGCAAACGATAAGGAATGATCTACCATCTGTAAGACCGTTCCTAACAGTCAAGAGCAGTAGTAAGGCAAACGATAAGGAATAACCTACCATCTGTAAGACCGTTCCTAACAGTCAGGAGCAGTAGTAAGGCAAACGATAAGGAATGACCTACCATCTGTAAGACCGTTCCTAACAGTCAAGAGCAGTAGTAAGGCAAACGATAAGGAATGACCTACCATCTGTAAGACCGTTCCTAACAGTCAAGAGCAGTAGTAAGGCAAACGATAAGGAATGACCTACCATCTGTAAGACCGTTCCTAACAGTCAGGAGCAGTAGTAAGGCAAACGACAAGGAATGATTTACCATCTGTAAGACCGTTCCTAACAGTCAAGAGCAGTAGTAAGGCAAACGATAAGGAATGACCTACCATCTGTAAGACCGTTCCTAACAGTCAAGAGCAGTAGTAAGGCAAAAGGTAAGGAGTGACTTACCATCTATGAGTGTTTAATGTGTTTATAACAGTAAGGAGAAGTAGTAAGGGAAAAGGTAAGGAGTGACTTACAATCTTTGAGTGTTTAATCTGTTTATAACAGCTGGTAGCAGTAGTAAGGCAAAGGGTAAGGAGTGACTTACCCTCTATGAGGGTGTTTATAACAGTGAGTAGCAGTAGTAAGGCAAAAGGTAAGGGGTGACTTACCATCTATGAGGGTGTTTATAACAGTGAGTAGCAGTAGTAAGGCAAAAGGTAAGGAGTGACTTACCATCTATGAGGGTGTTTATAACAGTGAGTTGCAGTAGTAAGGCAAAAGGTAAGGAGTGACTTACCATCTATGAGGGTGTTTATAACAGTGAGTAGCAGTAGTTAGGCAAAAGGTAAGGAGTGACTTACCATCTATGAGGGTGTTTATAACAGTGAGTAGCAGTAGTAGGGCAAAAGGTAAGGAGTGACTTACTATCTATGAGGGTGTTTATAACAGTGAGTAGCAGTAGTAAGGCAAAAGGTAAGGAGTGACTTACCATCTATGAGTGTGTTTATAACAGTGAGTAGCAGTAGTAAGGCAAAAGGTAAGGAGTGACTTACCATCTATGAGGGTGTTTATAACAGTGAGTAGCAGTAGTAGGGCAAAAGGTTAGGAGTGACTTACCATCTATGAGGGTGTTTATAACAGTGAGTAGCAGTAGTAAGGCAAAGGGTAAGGAGTGACTTACCATCTATGAGGGTGTTTATAACAGTGAGTAGCAGTAGTAAGGCAAAAGGTAAGGAGTGACTTGCCATCTATGAGGGTGTTTATAACAGTGAGTAGCAGTAGTAGGGCAAAAGGTAAGGAGTGACTTACCATCTATGAGGGTGTTTATAACAGTGAGTAGCAGTAGTAAGGCAAAAGGTAAGGAGTGACTTACCATCTATGAGGGTGTTTATAACAGTGAGTAGCAGTAGTAGGGCAAAAGGTAAGGAGTGATTTACTATCTATGAGGGTGTTTATAACAATGAGTAGCAGTAGTAAGGCAAAGGGTAAGGAGTGACTTACCATCTATGAGGGTGTTTATAACAGTGAGTAGCAGTAGTAAGGCAAAGGGTAAGGAGTGACTTACCATCTATGAGGGTGTTTATAACAGTGAGTAGCAGTAGTAAGGCAAAAGGTAAGGAGTGACTTGCCATCTATGAGGGTGTTTATAACAGTGAGTAGCAGTAGTAGGGCAAAAGGTAAGGAGTGACTTACCATCTATGAGGGTGTTTATAACAGTGAGTAGCAGTAGTAAGGCAAAAGGTAAGGAGTGACTTACCATCTATGAGGGTGTTTATAACAGTGAGTAGCAGTAGTAGGGCAAAAGGTAAGGAGTGATTTACTATCTATGAGGGTGTTTATAACAATGAGTAGCAGTAGTAAGGCAAAGGGTAAGGAGTGACTTGCCATCTATGAGGGTGTTTATAACAGTGAGTAGCAGTAGTAGGGCAAAAGGTAAGGAGTGACTTACCATCTATGAGGGTGTTTATAACAGTGAGTAGCAGTAGTAAGGCAAAAGGTAAGGAGTGACTTACCATCTATGAGGGTGTTTATAACAGTGAGTAGCAGTAGTAAGGCAAAAGGTAAGGAGTGACTTACCATCTATGAGGGTGTTTATAACAGTGAGTAGCAGTAGTAAGGCAAAAGGTAAGGAGTGACTTACCATCTATGAGGGTGTTTATAACAGTGAGTAGCAGTAGTAAGGCAAAAGGTAAGGAGTGACTTACCATCTATGAGTGTGTTTATAACAGTGAGTAGCAGTAGTAGGGCAAAAGGTAAGGAGTGACTTACCATCTATGAGGGTGTTTATAACAGTGAGTAGCAGTAGTAGGGCAAAAGGTAAGGAGTGATTTACTATCTATGAGGGTGTTTATAACAATGAGTAGCAGTAGTAAGGCAAAGGGTAAGGAGTGACTTACCATCTATGAGGGTGTTTATAACAGTGAGTAGCAGTAGTAAGGCAAAAGGTAAGGAGTGACTTACCATCTATGAGGGTGTTTATAACAGTGAGTAGCTTGAGCAGTGAGAGCAGCAGGGACTGGCCGCGCCGCGGAGGCTGCATGCTGACTCGTCCTCCTAACAACATGGCCACGCCGCATCAGTGGGGGGACAACATAGCCTGAAACACAGCAGAGAACACAATCAGTACAAACGTATTACAGCATTTTGATAATAACAGCGCATATCCATAGCAGCATTCAACACATAGCACTTGCACCACAGTTGGTTATCTCCCACCAATCACAGACGTCTAAAAGCGTTGGGTACTTGACATACCCAACATTTTTTGAACATTTCTTCTTTAGGCTACCTGCATTGCGAAGGGTATTTAGGGTACTAATACACACAAGTTTGTGTTTGATGGAAGGCAGTCAACTGTGGTACATTTTTTACATACATGGTGTATGTGATATTCCTTTTGGGTTTCTCGTCTATTTCGTAATACCTCGGTAATATCACATATGTCTCAAAATCACAAACGTATCACAGCATTACAAAGGAATAGTACATATTCATGGTATCATTCAACAAATGCGTTACATTATGAGTGAATCAGCCTTCAAGTGACAGTCTATGATACTATAGCTGGTAAGGAGTTGTGGTAAGGGATAGGAAAGGTGGTTACTGCCATTTATGGTAAGTGCTTCTCCTGGTTGCGCACATATCTTAAGGTAAGGAATCCCTTAAGGTTTCATTGTGGCCCAAGGTTTCCCTTTATTTCATCCTTGAAGTATACCGGGATACTACTTATCCAGAATTCTTAATAATCGTTAAAAACTACCGCCTAACACCAGGTCGCTGGTAACTTTCTCGCATGCCCCATCAGGGATTTTGAACCCAGGCAGTGGTGAACGACAGCGAGTTTATTTGACAGAAAACGTGACGGTAAACGAAACTTTAGATATTAGGCAATTACTACGAGCTAAACGTGCAGAGCTCTTTTATAAAATGCGCATGCGTGTAGCAGGCAAGTTCATTTTGCATTGCACGTTCAATACCAAACACTGAAAATACACGACTATACTGTGTACTCGTGAGCATGAGACTGTCTTGGTGAGTTTTCTATACAGCGGCATCTCTATTTTAAGTTGCCTAAAGAGGAACAGACGTTTTGCATTTAGCAATTGCCACAGTCAGAATAACTCGAATTGAGAGTACATTTGTAACTAAAAGGTATTACTGGGTCTTGTAGGACAGACAACTACGGTTTAACTGGGTTTGTTAAGATCAACAACATGGGTCTTGCTGACACAAATCGCGAATAACTAGTACATCACATGATCCCTAACTTCAAGGCGTGCACGTCTTTCCTCATACTCCCATGATCAACAGATCTTGTTAAGTGTCAGGTAACGTATCACGGCTAAATGCCTAGAGCAAATACCTGCCCCCTGGAACTGCGCCTTCCACGCTACACTTGAGGTGTTAGTCAGAGCAGCAAGTTTTCTTCGATTCGTTATGGATCTCTCGCTTTGGATCGTTTTTCCTGGATGCCCTTATGTGGCGGTGGTTAACATGGTTAGCTGTAAAATGGGTTACAATGATATAAGGCAGGGAGCGACAATTGGATTTATGTGTCTTGCAGATGGCATAAGGTATCATATCGATCTAGCAGCCGCGGCGGTGCTGGGAACATATGGAAAGCTCTCCTAACGGTGGCGGCGTTGGAGCCACTGTCTGGACCAGGATTGTGTAGCTTTGAAAGAGCGCATACGTTGTCTGGCATTTGATCTAGATTCCATTGTTATACCTGTAGAAAAGGTCACAAGGTCGCTCCGTTTATCGCTTACAATAACTCCAAAATCACCGAATTAACGCACGTGAGTAGTGGCTAGGGCAGGAACAGTTGCACAATGCCTGACTCTTCTGTATTTAAATCTATCAAGGGGTTATGCATTTATGGCATTCTAAGCATGCTCGAAAATCTCCGATAAGATTAACTTGCTATGCTAAAAAATGTGATAAATGTACAGACTACTTGATAAGTGGCATATTTGCATACGGAATGGAATTCTGGTTGTTGTCAAATGCA
>OZ012689.1:1971639-1979139 GCA_963942565.1 Maea johnstoni | reverse complement strand
AAAACATACATATGAATAGCAATGATGAACTTGTACAACTAAGAGTGTGTGTGTATGTGTGTTTTAAATGCAAAACCAAATATATTGCATTCACACATTCCACCAAAAAAGCGTAAATATGTGGTACGATAAACTTAAATTGTTACTATAAATAGGATTAATCATTTCAAGTCGGTAGTTATTTTTACAATGGCAAAGGTGAGTGTTTTAGTTGACTGGATCTATGGCATAGAGTGCCATCTGAAACATAAGAACAGCAGTGAATAAAAGAAATATTTCCCCGCAGCTACGTCGAGATTCGATCCTGGGTCCGACTGCTCTACAATTCAACATGCTAACATTCCTAACCATTACCCTAACTTCCTATCTGATGTTGGTGCAGGCACATATTTCGTCAAAGTCATTTCTAGATGGCGCTGTAAGTCAAAGATGTCGGCCGATGACGTACTCTCTACTCCAAATTCTTTCCCCATTAAATTCGAGTCTTACGGGAGAAGGAACGTAATTAACGTAACCCTTTCATGCCGACTGACGAAAACGGCCATGCGGGAACATACTGCAGGGGTCAAACTCTTGTTAAACTGCACATGCTCCTCTAAAAAGGGATCAAACCGTCGCCCGAACTCCGTATTAATATAATAGACTAGCAGCTCCCCGTGCGCTGCACAGTTTTGGATTCTGTCATACTCAATCATGCGCAGGAAGTAAAGAGGCGGAGAATAAAACAAAACACAATCAAACTACCTTCACAACTCAAAGCATCAGAATCCTTACTGAACCATTGGCATTGCTGAGGCTTAAATGAGTGATCTTTAGGTTTGCTGGCTATGAATGGATTAATAAACGTATTTTCTGATGAAAATAATATGTACTAACCTTCTTGCTTTACATTATACATTTATATAATAGCCATCATCAAACAAACACGCTTGTGTGTAAAACCCTCATCTTGATTTTATTTCAACAATTCATTTTAATATTCATTTCAATAAATCTTGTTTATAACATCTGCCAATGGATCATATACATTTGATGAATAAAATGATAAAATAACCCTTACATAATGGTGCGTTAAATGAATGCTAAGGTGCTCTGGCCATGAATGGGTTAAAATAACCCTAATTAATTCAGGGTGGTAATTAAAGTGTTCAATGAATAAATGAAGGTGTTCTTGCCATGGATGGGTTAATTTAACAACTTTAAAATATATTCTGGATAAAAAGGTTAAATATATGGTCATCAATTGCTCTGTTCATGCATGGGTTGATCAAATAACCCTTAACATTTTCTGGGTTGCAAAAGATTTAACGATTGATATTTAAGTGCATTGGCCAAGCCAAACTTTTCAATATTTTTATATATTCTTGGTGGGTAAAGGGTCAAATGAATTGTCATCGGGTGCTCTGGCCATAGATGGGTTAATAAAGTAACCCTCAACTATTTTTGTGTGGCAAAAGGTTTAGTGAATAGTGATCAGGTCCTCTGGCAATGAATAGGTTAATCAAATAACCTCTGACATGTCCTGTGTTGCAAACGGTCAAATGAATGATATTAAGGTGCTTAGGCCATGAATGGGCTAATAAAATAATTAATTAAAGGTGATAAAGCGTTAAATGAAAAGCATTGTGATGCTCTGGCCATAATTGAGTTAACTTAACAACCTTTGATGTATTCTTCATGGGTAAATGGTAAAATGAATGGTCATCAGGTGCCCTTAAAACATGGTCTTAGCCAGCAGGAAGTCTGGGTGTCTTTTTGGACACCCAAACCCTTAAAGTCCACCCCTCAGGACACCCAATTTCTTTTGAGTGAGGTATTTCTTAAAATGTCAATCTTAAGCATATAATGCATTTTTTTCATCTCCATATGATTCCATTGCCATTGTATAAGAATGTCATGCCTTATTTTGATAAATTTATACATGCTTAATTTTTAAATCTGAATATATTGTGGTCCTCCTTAAAAATCTTTCTTTGGTCCTCCCAAAACTTTTACAATTGTCAATTTTGGACATCCAGTTTCTAAACCCTGGCTAAGACCTTGCCTTAACATATTCTGGGTTGTAAAAGGTTAAAGATTTATTCGAAGGTGCATCAGTCATGAATGAGTTTACTTAAGAACCTTTAATTTATTCTCGGTGGGTAAAGGGTTAAATGAATGGTCTTCAGGTCCTCTGACCATAAATGTGTTAATAAGATAACCCTTTACTAATTCTGGGTGGAAAAGTGTTAAATAAATGATCTTGGCCAGGTGCATTGGCCAGGAATGGGTTAACTTTACAGTATTTGATATATTCTGGATGGGTAGAGGGGTTAAATTAATTACCCTAGGATATTACATAGATTCATGTTTTACATAATAAAACATAGATATAAATAGCAATGATGAACTTGTACAACCAAGAATGTGTTTATGTGTGTTTTAAATGCAAAACCAAATATATTGCATTCACACATTCCACCATAAAAGCGTAAATATACTGCCTCACTTAAAGAAATTATGAAGAACACAGAAGTATGATACGATAAACTTGTTATTACTATAAATAGGATTAATCAAGTCGGTAGATATTTTTACAATGGTAAAGGTGAGTGTTTTAGGTGACTTGATCTACGGCATAGAGTGCCATCCGAAACATAAGAAAACAGCAGTGAATAATAAAAAATATTTTCCCGCAGCTACGTTGAGATTCGATCCTTGGTCCGACTGCTCTACAGTTTAACATGCTAACATTCCTAACAATTATCCTAACTTGCTATCTGATATTAGTGCAGGCACTTATTTCGTCAAAGTCATTTCTAGATGGCGCTGTAAGTCAAAGATGTCAGCCGATGACGTACTCTCTACTCCAAATTCTTTCCCCATTAAATTCGAGACTTACGGGAGAAGGAAGGTAATTAACGTAACCCTTTCGTGCCGACTGACGAAAACGGCCATGCGGGAACATACTGCAGGGGTCAAACTCTTGTTAAACTGCACATGCTCCTCTAAAAAGGGATCCAACCGTCGCCCGAACTCGGTATTAATATAATAGATATATATTAGAGCCGCACTCACGGAGGGAGCTTACCACCGGTTTGATTTGTGAGCTCATGAGCTCACGGACGTTCCGATTTTCCAAAAGAATATTTATTTTCCACCCCAGTTATTGAGATATGAATATTTATTGGCGAAGATTTATTATTATTGACATTTCAATTTAATTTTAAAACGTGCTAACGAGGTACAAAGGTCAGAATAACACTCAACACCGCTTTAATGTATACATTGGAGATTGTAAAGAAGACATGACCGCGATAAGCAGTTATGTATGTTTATAATGTGTGTTAGGTGCTCTGTGTTACGTTTGTGTTCCAAACACAGACGACCTCACGATTTGAACACTTCAGCTCAAGCACGGCGAGTTTGGACCAGGGCTCGAGCCACTCGAGTTCGTGAGTGGTGAGTGCACCTTTAATATATATATATATATATATATATATATATATATATATATATATATATATACATATCTCTCTCTCTCTCTCTCTCTATATATATATATATATATATACATATATATATATATATATATATATACATATATATGTAAATATGTATGTATATATATATATATATATACATACATATATATATATATATATATATATATATATATATATATATATATATGTATATGTATATATATGTGTGTGTGTCTGTCGGTGTGGCTGTTTATGTATGTATAACATCGTCATTTTGCCAAAAAGAAAGGCGAAGCTTTTATGTATAAAGGGTTGTATCCGTAAATGTGTTTATGAATACGACTCAGCGCCTCACTTATACCTCAGAGGCATCGTTTATTCTTTAAAACCCCCTCCTTAAAGTGGCACGTTACTCACCTTCCCTATGTATCAGACTGCACGTATAATGCGATAAGGGTTTCTATCAAGTTATGGCAAACATGGGGATTAGGGAAGCTTTTAAGGATCGACCATTTTCCGTGTAATTAGACGACAATACATCACCTTCTCCTTTTTTCTCGCGGTAACTTGGCTTTCATTAGGTGCCAATAGGTTCATGTGTTCTTAGCCGAAAGGAAGGGCAATATTGTATGTACTCTTTCACCGAAAGGATACGTTAAGATCAACTATATCCCCATTACATTCATAAACAATAAACATCTAGCACATCACAAGAGCTGATACATGATTTGTAATTTGGATTACCCTTTCGTTCAATGTCACTTTTGCAGCCAATTCATTTTGAATTCTGGTTAGCAATTTCCTTAAAACCTGAATTTGCAGAGTAATTCAGCTACTGAATCCAAGTCACTGTCTCCGTTCTTAACCGCCTTAAGTCAGTTTCGTGCCAGCGACCGTTGGCTGTGTCGATAGTACGCATTTACATGGGTCATTACGAATTGCAGTATGCATATATATATATATATATATATATATGTGTGTGTTCTGTATCAAACCTGTACTCGGTGAACATTTACGACTTTTTAACGCACATTACAACAACTGAAAGTCCGCGTCCTACCTTGTTAAAGCCACTGACGGCGCTTGGATTGTTCTGCGCTAAAAATGCATACCTTATCATACATGTATATCGGTAGTATATTGATCAGAGAGGTTTAAAGTACGACGATGCTTCAAACCTTGAAGAAAGGTGCTTACTAACATCAAAGCCGACCGGGAGTGCAAGCCAAAATACGAGGATCAATGAAGGCTAAGTGCCAGGCTTTCCTCCTATAAACGCGAGAAGTAATCGACTGTGTCAAAATCCTTGCGACCAATAACATCCACAATGCCTCATTGTCTAACCGACCACGCCACCAGCCAACCCACGAGAAGGGGAAACTTCTCACTGCGCATGCGCCGTCATATTCCATTCCCCAGCCTAGGCTAACCAGAGCAGCTGTTCCCAGCAATAACCATCAAAGCAAATCGAGTGTTTACTTTGGTTAATCGAAACGAATGCGTATAAATGAATACCAATCTTTAAACGCCCATTACGATACTTTATCGACTTTAATGGGGGATATCCGTGTGTTGTTATGGATTTGGGTAAGCATGCTCTGTTGTCATTACATGATTTGATTGTAGAACAATCGGACATCTATTGTCTCTTTGGAAAATGTCAACCGAACTTGTCTGGCCTCTGAAGTCACTCAGGGATTTCAGAGTGCTGGACAATTCAAAATCATTACATGGGAGAAATAAAAACCAACATTTCCTATGTCTCATAAATGACCATATAAACCGGTGCATCAATCAAAATGGGATGATTTCCCACAGCATGGTTAGTTAGGGGGCTATGTAAATAAGATCATCAAATGGATATGATATTAATTAATCATCACTCTATCAGGCATATGAAATAAGACAGTATCTTGATCTGCCGTCCAATCAATTCTGACATACACGGTGGCTATTTCCTTTTTAAATTTCAAATCACACACATGTGCAACATGATTCTTATTTCTCCATAGTCATACGATAATGAATATCAACAATAATCAATAAGGACATGTATGTTATTTTGCAAAAATGCTAGAAAAACAATTAAAGATTCCAAAAGGTACTCTTGGTGAAGAGATGTCATTCCCCACCAGTTGTACAGTTGTATGCTATTTGTCCTAATACAAATAATACAGAAATATATTGTTGAAAGTGGGAGGTAAAAATTGACCAGTGATCAGTAAAAAGTGACCACAAATCGTTTAGTATCATGATAAGTACCAGCCATGTTTGGTATTGTCGTCTTCGTTAAGGTCAATTAAAAAGAGCGACTATTGCTAAGTCAGGTTGCACCAGGGCTAAACACCCGTGACAGCCCACAACATTGGTAACTTTCCCACACGCCTGAAGTGAGAGTGGAACCCTGTACCATGGCCTTAACAGTGTACGTCACGGAGAACAACACTCGGCGTTATGCCCTGTGTTCCGGTATGCTCGCCTCATCAGGCTGAAACCCATCGACTACAACTCCGATCCTCATGAGACAAGTCGCGTCGAAACCCCGGTCACAAACCATACACAACATCTACACGGCATGAAAAAGACCAAGAAACGATCTCAAACGAGAGTCAACATTGAGAGTGTCTCAGGTTTGTATTCAACGTTTTTGAGGTTGTGTGGAGGCTGTGGTAGCAGCTCGTCGAGAATTTTGCAAAACGCTTCGCAAGTCTCTCCGCGACCTATTGGCGACCCGACTGACTCATGGGGTTTGCGCTGGTTGTTTGTCACTCTCGAGAGTGACTCACAACAAACTGGAGACCGCAATTCCTTTGAGCACTAGTATATGTTGTTGTTCACAAGAGTAACGCACAACCAACCTGAAACTTCTTGAGACACTCCCAAGAAACTCTTAAGTCACTCTCATGTCAGTTGTGCGATCGAGTAGCGCCTGTTTTTTTTGGTATTACACTTGAGGCTGACTTGAGTATTTCACGACCTATGCACAACCACGAATACAAACTTGTGTGCAACCACTTGAAATGTGAATGTAACAAACAAGACCTGTCTTCAGATGCAACCAACTTGGTGGAGCTTTATGATCGGCCAAGATCAGATGGTCTCACGGAGGTTTTCATGGAATGTGACCGGGCCTTAAAATCGAAAAAAAAGAAAAAAAAAGATTTGACAGGTTAAGAGTGCGCTCGCTCTCAGAATAAAGGTTAGTGGCGATGAACGTCACTCGGCAGTTAACCCCCTGAAAGACTACTGACTTATTAAAGAGATATAAAGATAATGCGTGTCAGCCTCATCTTACAAATAGAGCAATATGTGATTTTGACAGAGAAATAACAGGCTCTTTATTGCCAGAAAAGGTGAGCTACCGGGGAAGCGGTGAACGAGATTAGGTTTAGATACAATCTTATTGCCCATCACCATTGTGCAGGTAATTGTCATGGATTAAAATGTTGGTAGATTCTACCTTAATTCTCATTAATGACCTCATTTCCTCGCGTGTTTATAAGCATTACGACAGAGAGAACGGGGGAGAGAGACATCAATCTTATCCTCTCAGTGTAGACCCTATTACAACCAAACAGGTATTCCACCTGCCTGCAACTATGTGCATTCTTCAAGCATCCATGTTCTGATTTAAAGATACAACCGTGATTTATATCAAATTTCAATATGGTCTAAAGGTGTAACTTTAGGTAATCAATGCATGTAAAAACAACTATGCAATGCTAGTGATGACTTGTGATTTGTGATGACTCGATATTTAAAGTATATTTATATAAATATATATATATATATATATATATAATATATATATATATATATATATATATATATATATATACATTCATATATATGCACATATTCTTAGGATGAGGTGTAAGTCCTGGCGAAATGTCGGTTTTTCAATGCCTCCTTTCTGCCCACGAAATATCTAACGATTATCACCAGTGGAAAATATCAGGTTGGCAAAGCCTATTTGGCCTCTTTAAAAGAGGAACAAGATATACGTCTTGTATGTATGACGGCACTAACTTTTTTC
>OZ012689.1:1955902-1971439 GCA_963942565.1 Maea johnstoni | reverse complement strand
AGCTTAAGCAACATCAAAGATGACTTCATGGTTAAAGAGAATGATATATTAGAGATAAACTGTTATAGTTTCAACCAAATCTGATCACCCATGCCAAAGTTGTGAGGCAAAGTTTGACAACTATATCATTTCACTCCAACGCAATGTAAAACCTATGGTGAAGACTGGTTTTCAGTGTCCAGCCAGAGCAGCGTGCTAAAAATAGCAGCCTATTTGCTTGCTCACTATGCTGGCCTGCATTGGAAATTTACCTTGTGTTGGAGTGTAATGATAGAGGGGTCGAGCTTTGCCTCACAGCTTTGTCATGGATGATTGGATTTGTTTGGAATTGCAACAGGTTATCTCTAAGAAATAGTTCTCATCAACCATGAAGTCTTTTTTGAAGTTACTTAAGCTATTTTGAAGAAATAATGGTTAAAGTAGAGGATTGCATTTTTTTTGGGACGCTCTGTATATATATTTATATAAATATACATGTATATATATATATATATATATATATATATATATATATATATATATATATATATATATTTATATATATATACTGTATATATATATATATATGTATATACATATGTATGTATGTATGTATGTATGTATATATATATATATATATATATATATATATATATATATATATATATATATATATATATATATATATATATATATATATATATATATATATATATATATAATAAATTAGACTTGATAGGTAAAATAAACAGATTCGGATGGATCTGAAAAGCTTCAGATCGGCAAATATACAACATGAATAGGTGAGCTGGAATTCTGTTCTCTTCTTAAATCTGAGAGTAGGTAGGCTAGGACAATATTAGTGGGACACATTTATTACATTACGATTAAAGGTGTGGGAGACTAAATTGTAATTAATACTGATTAAATAAATCTTACATCGTCCCTTTTATCGCCTAATTATAACATAATCAGAAGCTAAGTAGATCTGCCACTCAGTCCTCCTGGTGGTACCGCAATAGGTTGATACCAAGTAGCTACTATTTGTAATTTACCGTCCACATGAAATAACGATCCGTAAATTAAGATTCGGCAAATTCAGAAAAAAGCAAGATCGGTAAATTTTGGACACTACAAATTAATCAGATCTGCAGTATTTATACACACACACACACACACACGGTTCTAGGACAATATCCCCCCGGACAATATCCCCCAGAGAATATCCCCTGGACAACATCCCCCTGGACAATATCCCCCTAGGACAAAACCCCCCCGTTCCAATATCCCCCTGGACAATATCCCCCCGGATGATATCTCTAGTAAAATATGTGTTAGTAAAAATTAAAAAAAAAATTCCAGTGTTTTAAATTATACTAAAACATGTGTTAGTAAAAAATCTTTAAAAAAATTTAAAAGTATTCCAGTGTTTTTAATTATCCTAAAACATGTGTTAGTAAAAAATTTTTTATAAATATTCCAGTGTTTTAAATTATCCTAAAACATGTGTTAGTAAAAAAATATTTTTTAAATTTAAAAATATTCCAGTGTTTCAAATTATCCTAAAAAAGTAAAAGCAAAAAAAAAAAAATCCAAAAATTCCAGTTTTAGATTATGTTTTAGGATAATTTAAAACACTGGAATTTTTTTTACTAATACATGTTTTAGGATAATTTAAAACACTGGATTTTCTTTTGTTACTAACATATGTTTTAGGATAATTTAAGACACTGGAAAATTAAAAAAATTTTTTTGCTAAACATGTTTTAGGATAATTTAAAACACTGGAATTAAAAAAAAAAGATTTTACTAACACATGTTTTACTAGAGATATCGTCCGGGGGGATATTGGAACGGGGGGATTTTGTCCGGGGGGGTTTTGTCTTGGGGGATATTGTCCTGATACCCACACACACACACATATATATATATATATATATATATATATATATATATATATATATATATATATATATATATATATATATATATATATATATATATATATATATATATATATATTATACAAATATGACATCCCTGTGTTTTGTACAACTGGAATAACTCCCCCGAGAGAGGATTGTCGACCGAGGGTGTAGCACGAGGGCGACAATCCTCTCGAGGGGGAGTTATTCCTGTTGTACACCACACAGGGATGTCATATTTGTTTTATTATACCGAACAACATACAAAACACAAAAGGGGAAAAATGACAAACACAAGAAATTTTGGATAAATACTCTTTTATGAAAAATCTACAAATCATAATAACAGGGATGTCCAACTGTTGCATTGACGCATCAGAGTGCAACAGAAGCCCCAAAACGTACAACAGGAGAAAATTTTCAGTTTGACTCAGAATTTTTTCTGAAAACATGAACAAATGAGTCTAATCGATGTTTCGCTTCCTTTTTCAAATAAAATTTGTATCAGAAAACGTTTAAACTCCATTTATTGATACCACCTCTTAATCAATCTAGGTGCTTATTTATTAGCAAGACACTGAACCTTATTTGTTTGTTTGTACTTTTACTGTCTTTATTAGTTCGAGCAACTCTAACTGTGGTACCGGCCGTTGTTTAGTAAATGCTGTCTTTTGGCCTCTTCACAGTTAGACTCTAACTTTGAGATCCGAGCATTTATAAAATAGCATCTGCGCCAAGAAAACTGGGCGCTCATATCTATTACTATTACACCCCCCCCCCAAAAAAACAGACACGTTCGTACCATACCTTATTTGTTTGTATAATTCTATCTTTATTTGATAAAAATCCGTTGCCTGGTGCCTGTTAAGCACAATTTTAAAGTTGAGGCGGTCAGCCTAGTGGATTTCACGTAGGCGATGGCTGACGTTTAATATGCACGCATGCGCATCGATCTCATTGACCGGTAGCGGTGATCAACAGGTTAATTCACGGCTGCATGTTGCCGTGATTAACATGTTAATTCACGAGCTGTGCAGGACAACAGCCTGTTACTAAGTAGTGAGGAAATCATGACGATTAATCCATGGCCCTAGACCAATCAGAATCTAGAATCTTCACGTGAGGTATAATATATATATATATATATATATATATATATATATATATATATATATATATATATATATATATATATATATATATACATATATATGTATACATATACATATATATATATATATATATATATATATATATATATATATATATATATATATATATATATATATATATATATATACAAATTAACTTCTTTTGTTACTAAAATTACTGACACAGCACCAATTAATATTCCAAAGATTTTATCAATTTCAGATAGGTTCATATGTTTATTCAAATGACCCCACAACCACAGTTCAACTACACCTTTCCAAATATAAACATTCAGATATGGTTGGTAAGGTCAACGGGGTGCAAGAAACACCATCGTAAACTCTTTGAAATGTAAAATGTAAATTAAGGGTCAAGCAATATACAAAACCCCCTCTCAAAGTTTTATTGAGTCTTCTAATCCATCTTCATTTAACCAAATAAAATCTATATATGTTCTCGAAGGATCAAACCGCACGTCTGAAGGCTCTAATCCGTAAATGGGTGAATTCCCCCCTGAGTAGTAAAAACGCACTAATACAATTATTATGATTATCTATAGTTCTGTATCTTATTGACTACCACGCTACATCAGGTTAAGGTCTAGAAACTACACAATGGATCCTGGCGAGTATTCTAAGTTAAACACCTACACATATTAACACATAACAAACCTCGCACAATAGCACATTCTGTATACTTCAGAAAAGGGCTGAATGAATTTTACATCAATCAAGGTAATTGACTAAAAGTGTTTATGCATTGTCATTGTTCTCATGGGTACTAGTATTTATTATACAATGGACACTTATCCCTAATTATTGTCCATCTCTCTAAGAGAGTGAACATTTCGTGAAAAAGAGCAATAACTCTTAGAATATGATTTATCTGCATGATTCATCTATCTAAGCTATTTGAAAACCCAAAACGATAGTGGAATGTTCACAGCTTATAAACAATGCCCAAACGCGCTTTCTCTTTTGTAGTACAATACGGCGATAAGAATCTCATGAAAGGACTGAAACGCCCAGCAGTGTCGATATTAGAGCAGAATAAATCAATATTTTGCTGTCTTCTTAAATGCAATCATATGAGAAAGATGCGCACCTGAAATGTAAGTGGGTGGATAGCAGCCCTTATTTGTGAAAATGTTTGGCTCAAAAGAATTCCAAGTAGTTTTATCGTTTGTGTTTAAACAGGTTTTGGTCTCAAAAACGATTTGTGAAAATATTTTATGTCATAGGAGTTCCAAGTAGTTTTATCGTTTGCGTATAAACACGTGTTGGTCTCAAAACCCTATTTCGAAACTAGAGAGTCAAAAAAACGATTTGTGAAATTGTTTTAACTCAAAAGAGTTCAAAGTAGTTTTATCGTTTGCGTATAGACACGCTTTGGTCTCAAAACCCAACAATATCGGAACCACCAAGCAGTTTATCAAGCCACGTGTCCAGATTAAGCTTTTAGTCGTGAACAACCCATTGACCCGGGAACCTTTCACACATCCTGAAAGATTGATGCGCAAATCCGTGCTTGATGTGCTGAAATCTCCCGTGCAGGCACACGTGTGAATTGGCCAAGCAAATGTTGGCCCCCCTTGGGCCCCCAGCCAGCCCACCTCCTCAATTAGTGTCAAGGTGGACTTTGATCTTTTGCAAGATGCCGACAAACGTTTGGGGGCAGTGCTTTGTACGAGGCGTTACAAGTGGCGAAGCATTCACACAGCCTATTGAGGATGACAAGTAGGCACTGCTGTGAAAACCATCTGATCCTGTCACAGTGAATTGCTTCTACTCTATCTCCTGCCTAACAATACTCTCACGAGACAGCGGCGGCGAGGGCGAGTGCTGCCAGTGGCTAGAATCTTGCTTGCCTGCTTTTGAGAGGAAATCAAAAAGATCAAAGTTAATACTTTCATCGATACATGTTTGAACTCATCTTACGTCTAAGCAAAATGGAATGAATACACTAAACGTCTAAAGACTAGACAGTTTACGTATCCTATCAATGTATGGCATGAAATCCATTGTAAGGCATTGAATAAGGTCGACAACAGAGCATTTAAAAGTACCACAATAACGACGTATTGATAGCAGACACTTAAGTCAAATAGAGCAATAGCCAAACTATAATCATTACATCCTTTCAAAGAGGTGTGATCGCAATAAACAAGAAAGAAAAGGCTGTCTATAATACAATGATAAACGTAAATCTCTTTCAAATACATACATGTTATCATTTCGAAGGCTAATCATCTGAACGGTGAGTTGATAGGAAATGCATGCTGACAAATTTAATCCACAAGTCACACATCCGTCAAAATGAATGTTGAGGAATATAAGCCAAACAATACCATGATCAAATACTTGTTTTTAGAAAAATGTGATATTTACATATATTATGCATTGAGTTATGTATGATGCCGTTAAATTGATACTGGTATAGTACCTCTCTCTCTCTCTCTCTCTCTCTCTCTCTCTCTCTCTCTCTCTCTCTATATATATATATATATATATATATATATATATATATATATATTTATATGTATATATATATATATATATATATATATATATATATATATATATATATATATATACATACATATATATATACATATATATATATCAATATATATATATATCATACATATATTTATATATATATATATATATATATATATATATATATATATATATATATATATATATATATATATATATACACACACATGCACACCCTGAAGGTTATGTTTCATAAATTATCTTGAGCGTAGTCGAGCATTCGCCTCTCACCTTTCAAACAAAAAAAATCGTAGTTTCGTGATTATTATCACAGACAGGTCCTCACCGACTCCATATCAGGAGTGTATACAAACACAAGGGATCCATTCATGGTTCCCAGATGAAACATCTATCTAATATGGGTTAGGTCACGATGATATCTGGATCACATGCGTATGCGTCGACAATTGCTTGAATAGGACTTCAAGTAGAACATTACAATAGGAAGACATCGTTTTAGTATTGGATTAAATTTCATGCGTATGAAGTGATTACCGTGCGAATATCTAAAAGGGAAGCGAGAGCCCTGTCGTCAATTTAAAAGAAGGTTGGATTATACACGTATATCAGATCCCTCTGTCGTGTTGTATCTGTAATGTTTTATTATGTGCTAAATGTGCCCACCTGAATATTTTCACTTTATACTTAATTCAGCGATGTGCAAACACGATTCACACACACACACACACACACACACATATATATATATATATATATATATATATATATATATATATATATATATATATATATATATATATATATATATATATATATATATATATATATATATATATTTATGTATATACATATATATATATGTATATATATATATATGTATGTATAAACGTAAGTAGGAACGTACTTACACACACACACATGTGTATATATATATATATATATATATATATATATATATATATATATATATATATATATATATATATATATATATATATATATATATATATATATATATTACAAGGAGTTACAGAAAACATTTTTTTAAGAATCAACACAAATTAACAAGCTGTCGTTGTCTAGCATTTTGCCCCCTCCGAATAGAATACAAATCACTACGGTATTCTGCAATTTCATGGGCTTCCAGTTAAGCATCGCTATCCGCAGTTATTGTTAACAGGATATTAATGTATAGTAGTATGAGATTTAAACTATAGTCTTTAACATTCAAATATTATTTATAATCACAATTCTACCATTCTTGACATCCATTAGTTAGAGAAAGCTGGAAACATGGTCAAAACCACAATCCAGGCACGGACCACTGGTAATATTCTCATACCCGTCAAGACTTACGCCGGGAATCCCACATCGTGCGCAGAGTTATGAGCGCAGTGGCTTTAAACAGTTAGGGTAATTCGTGACGAGACCGAAACCTGGCCCATGCAGAGTAGCATATGTTAAGTTTGAATATAAAACAGGGCCCAATGACATGTACTTTTACACAACTAATTTAGGACAGTACCCCCGCAAACAATGTTTGCATCTGGGAGGGGGTTTCGCAGTACTATCCCCCCCCCCCACCCCAGGTACAGAACGAGTCACGACCTAGCCAGTACAATCATGCATTGTACTTACCTGAGCAGGCCGTGTATCTCGACAGCGCAGTGATAGTTCTGTAGGCTGTTGTTATGTATGTGATCTGTACATTGCGAATGTAGTCCTATATATGGTATATTGCATTGATAAGGAAGGTCGTGCAAACCAGCAATTTATAATTTCGCTTGTTGCTTTAGAACTGTGTCGTCATAATTCTCTGTGTGCAGCGAGAGACAATTCACTCATAAAATGATGACGTGCTGCACACACCCTAATGGTAGTATTAATTATATTTTTTCTAAACATATAGATATGCATGCAGGTAGCAGAACAACACTAGGGAAGACTAGTAGCGTTACTAGTCAATACATGGTCGTGCTAGATGTTAGTTATTTATGATAACTGTAGGATGATAACCTACATTAGCAGCCTTGCTTTACAATGCACTACATAATTTATGAGCTGGGGACATGTCGGGGTAGACACCCGCACGTCCGTGAGTTACGTCAAGCAGTAAATTGACTAAACTGATATGCATTACAATATAGCACGGTATACATCTCCAGCTCCCGCATGTTAAATCAAAAACGCTAACATGAACTTACTTTCTATTGAGATATTTCATAGCGACTATTCCGCTCACTTCACATTATCGTCATTATCATCCTCATCATCATTATCTCATCTTTCCTAATATATAAACGTAACAGGATAAGCACCTTATTAGGGATATTCGCCATATTTCAAGGTAGATTGATTTCTCCTGCTCACACAGCTGGTCATGAATATTCATGAAGTGTTTATATTTGCATCAAACCACTTTCTAATGCAGCCAGTGGTTTTTATGTTCGCGCAATAGTTACTTAGCATCGTTCTGCGCGCAGAGAATAATGGTTAATCATTGATTCCCATGAGCCATCCCTTAGATAATACCCATAGCTAGTTGGATTATCCTCATGAATCCAGCCACAGCAAAATGCAAACAGCTTAAGTTGTTATCTCTACCTAATATGAGGATTTGGAATTTCGTTCATCGTCACAACTCCTGCCACATTATTTAAGCCAGATGTTACTGATGAAGGGAGTGACAACCAGCGGCCAAGCAGTCATTGGCACCAACTTTCTCACAAGCCTCGTACCGGGATAGAACATGGGATTATTGCCAGTGGTGGGGGAATGTTAGCAGTCAGTGTCAACACCCTAGTCCTATGAGCTATTGGGGCAGCGCCTTGGCCATGCGACCCAGGAGGGGAGACAATGACCACGAACCAGGAAGACAGATCTCGTGCCAGATACCTGTAAGGTAGCCGGTCCTGGCTGTCACACACTCACAACCTCGAGGGAGGAAAGTAGATCCCCTCCCTCGATGTTCAAGTGCGGACGGATATATAGCCTCAGGGACGTGATGAGGCTACTACTTATCTCTGTCTTAATACAATTACGCTTAGATAGGGTCAGAATCCTTTGCACAGTGAATTACAACCTCCTACTTAATAACATACAGGGAATCAATCTCAATATCAAACGGAAGGAAGACATGGAATGGTAAATAGAGAACCACAAATATCCACATGGATATATGTAGCAAAAGTGAAATGGGGATTGTCAATGGACAAGCATGAAGAAGAAAGGAAAGGAATGAGAGTGAACTAGGGAATAAAGGGATAGTGGAAAAGTTAAACAATAGAGGACGATAGAAAGTCTATGAACGATAGTCAATTAGGACAAATAGATGGTGAATACAGGAGTACAAGTACACAGAAGAGACTTGGAAAATGGCTGTGGAATTGAGAAAGGAAGAGACGAGCAAATGAAGGAGAAATAAAGAAAGCGCGACCAGACGTAAACTTATAGGAAAGGAAGTGAGTATGGAACTGGACGTGAACACGAACGAACAGAAGTAACGGTAGCTAAAATTGACCTGAAGCATAAACGGAATTTATTGGATTGCGCACACATGTCGACCTTTATGCATTTCCGTCAACTATTCTTTCGGACTTAATAAACATTACTTAAGATAGATCCTAATTTCTCTGGCGAGGGCAGTAAATGATGATTTACGAGTAAGGGAGAATCCGGCGAGGTTCTTAAACCTCTCCACCTATTCTCCTCCGCAGTGCTCCCAAGGGGACTCGTCTGTTATTCTCAGCTAAATAGTAATTGTGCCATGATTGCATCCTAAGTGCAATGTGTGACGCCCAGTTTTAGTGGCGTTTTATAGAGCCTTTAGTCTCACTGTAGACTACACTCTACCCATCAGAATACCTCGCCCTGGATCCTCCTCAGGCTGCTTCTGCTCATGAAGCAACGCTGAGAGGGCTGCCTTCTGGGTGGTAGCATGGACAAGGAAGATGTTGTTAGAGTCAGTACATAACCTGCCCATCAGCATTGCTGATATGTCACCATTACATATATTTGAGGAATATCACAACTCAATCTGCATACAGAGATATCTTAAATCCTGATGAAAGTAGTACAATGATACAATAAAGGATCCTTGAAACTTCCATTTTAAAAAGGAAATGGATTGATTCAGATTAGAGTGTTTCATACCTACATATAATAGTAAATCATCGATTTTTCAAATGTCATTTATTCAAAAGACAAACGCGTTTCGATGAAGAAGAACGTTGCCATCAGTAAAACCAATTATGATTTTTTTAAGCCCCAAATGCCTCGATAACCCAACACATCTTGGCCATGATTGGAGCTAATATCTAAATGTCAGGTTGGCTTTATAGTAAGCGGAGTACCAGCTCAAATAATCGTGCCACAGGCTATCAAGTCCGTTCAGGCCATATGTTTGGGCTTGTTTGTTAGGATTTACGCCGTTTTAAATCGTGTATATTGCTAAACAAAGAAACCTGGAACCGGTAGTAAATTTCTCAAAGGACGTTAAGCTGCCATAGATAGCACTTCTCAACGCCGCACATTTAAGGAATGACCAGGCCAATGCGCTTCGGAGAGGCCAGTTCAATTTGCCTTACAGGTAGCCCCACACCCGGCAAGTTGGCTCGAATTAGAAGGGAGTTCCCGAAATGGCTGGAATCTGAAGGCTGCAGCGCTCACGCAAAATCTAGTTTTCTCAGCAAATATAAATGGATGGACGTGACATGGACCTAAATGTGGTGGAAACGACTATTTATTGAAACACAACTTTATAATGCGATAGTGAATAGAGCAGCAATGTACCTTATAATGGACTTCTGGGTAAGACGGTTTTGGTCATTATGGTGTGCGCTGCATGCTGAGTACTGAGTGGTGTGTGTAGGAAAAAGACTTTACCTATATATATATATATATATATATATATATATATATATATATATATATATATATATATATATATATATATATATATATATATATATATATATATTCATACACATACACACATGCATGCATGCATACATATATATATATATATACATATATATATATATATATATATATATATATATATATATATATATATATATATATATATATATATATATATATATGTATGTGTGTGCGTGTGTGTGCTTTTGTGTATATTACCGTAAAATAAGATGTAATGAGGAAACCAGGACACGACAAGTTTCAAATTTAGTAAAAATAAATTCTCCATGCGCATTTTAATAACATCTTGCCGTAAGTACTAAGGTTGTCGGTTTTTAATTGCCAGTCCTATACGACCTTGCGTAATATTAGCGGAATGAACTCTTAGTCACTGGCGTTTCGCCTATTTGGATTTTGCCCATACCAGCTGTTGTGCACCTGTGGCCTATCCCTACCTGATATCCATGTGCACCTGATAGGTTTTGCATCAGTTCAATCACTTCTACAGGCTATGCTAGTCCAGGTGAACTACTCCGACAACGGCCAACCAGTACGGTCAATACAGAGAAAGTGTACAGGTGACTACATGGAAGTAGATACTGGTTATGGTCGTTTTGACAATATATGACGATTATTATCTTACCAAATACTACAATGATACCTACACAGTCACCTTGGCACGTTTTACCCCTCAACATACGTAGAATATAACACGATTCAATACATGATCCTAACATTACAGTACAGTCAAACCTGCCCGAGCGACCACCTCTATTAACAAACCACATTTTCATTCCCCCTGGTCTAACATTCCATTTTAAATGACCTTCTATTAAGACATCGCCTGTCTAAAGAGACCATATTTTGGTCATCCCTTAATAGAGGTTCGACTGTACAACACTTTAGTTATGCTTTGCGAGTATGTTGCATGCTAGCCAGGTCTGGTAGGCAATGTGTTATAAGAAAACGCCTTTTACAATTTGTCAGTTATGCCATGAGAGAGTTAAGCACTTTCCGTGCGGCGAGCCTCGGTTAACCGAGCAGCTGTATATATAGGTTTCTGAACGTGTTTACTTGGAACATGGGGCCTCTGTATTAGGAGTCACTTACAGAGTGGTTAACATTGGTTCACCACTACCACTAGCCGCCGCGTGCAGCCACAGGCGGCCATCAGCGCCAAGTGCCCACCACGCAGTCCACAAGTTCAGCTGAAGAAAAGGAGCTAATTGGATTATTTCCGTGGGAAAAGAACAATGTATCCATTTGGAAAATATAAAGTACAGTACAGACATCTAATTTCTGCACCAGTCGTTTCGGGCGTCTGTCAATGACTGGTTGTAGCTTGCGAATCGAAGCTGCGTTCAATTATATGGTCATCCATACATTCATGCCAAGGAAACTGGTTAGCATTCATGCCTACAGTCGGTCCGGGCTGCCCACGCATTTAGTGCAGGATTTAAATGTCGGCACTGGAGACCTGGAGGCAGATGCCTGGAGGGTGTGTAAACTTTCATGGGAAACATTGTGTCTTCATTTTACCTGTCTATCTAAAATACTGACGCTGTGTTGATAACGGTTGTGATAACAGTAATTCTTGCTTTAATTCACTTTGCTAATGTTTAACTCATGATGCAATGGAGGTGACCTGCTGTTTCTGAGTGAAAAGTGTTAAGGCGCATGCGGTATACAATTCCTTTTTACACACACATAGTAGAAGTTGGATATCGCATCATCTCGTTATTCTGACTCTACAGTCATTCTAACTTCATAACTAAATACTCTGGGTTTTTTATAATTAAAATGTTTGTGCATAAGATGTATTGCGTCTTAAGCAATAATAAGTCAATGAACAACATGGGGCTTTAACCCTAATATCTGAGTGGTTAAAGACGTTGCCTATTACGCTGGCTCTGACTACTGCCCAGCCCGAACACCAGCCATATAAGGCATGCAAGAGATTAGCCAGTGACCACATACAACTAGTCACGATTTAGCCCATACGATAACAGAAAAGTGACGCCAACAGAAATTATGAATTACAAAATCACTACACAATATCGTTGTTGAAAAGAGTTTAACTGAAAAAAGAAAACAGTTTTAATCATATATTTTGCAGATGAAAATACCTGTTTACCTTCAGTAATATGACAGCTTGAGCACGTTTCTACTGTTGTGAACGGCCTGTTTTTCAGGTAAAGGCTGCTTCCATGGCCGAGCTGTCTGATGTATTGCGCACTGATTGCTCTTCATGTCGCACTAGTCCCGTGGTCTGAGCTTCAGGTCCAACATGGGGGCATGTGCAAAAGTTGCAAGTGGCTTGGAATTGCTATATAAGTAACTCTCTGATTACGCATTGGTCTAAAATGGCAGAAACAATGTAAATATACAATCCCATTGCCATCCTGGTATGGCATTGTTATAGAATTTCATTTCATCAGAAACTCCTTTTATGCGCAGAGTAAGCGTACCGTGGGCGGCGCCTGTAAATGCCTACAGCTAAGAGAACGCTCCGTAAATTAGTAATCCGTTAAGTCAGCCGCGACTTACTGCAAGCTCGTAATAGAGATCCCCTTATGATTGGGTAGGCACCAACCTGTAAGAACCAATAACAATACATCAACTAAACGACCAACCAAAGAAGGTCTTTCCATTTCCTAATGAAATCATAAACTACACGCGGCCCGACTACAAGCACCATAACTGGACAGTAATCGCTGCCAAGGAATAACTCCCTCTGATAAGTCATTACAAGAAGTAACAAGAGCCTCACTAAAGAAACCACTTGCTGTCGTAAGAGTATTCCATTAAGTAATTCCGTCACACGGATGAATCTGTGGAAATGTTAAAAGCCACCAACAAACCATTTGGACTTGACATTAATGGAAATAATCAAGTAATGGATTTATAGAATAATGAAAACAAGTAGGCCTTTTCCTGGCCACGTGTTGCATTATATATGACACCAGACAGTTATGATCCCTCTATATACCCTTTACTCTATAAAGCTGAACTTTTTGACAGGACAACCCATAATGCATAAATTGCTCTAGTGCAGGTTTTATTAGTTATGCGTGTAGTTGTGTGGTAAAAAATATATGCGAGTTCCTATTAATTCAAATAACTCGTGCATATGCATTTGTATTCCGTGACATTTTGGAATTAAAACTGACCATGCTTTTATTGGTTTAAGAAATAGTGACAGGGATGCACTTCAGCCGTAATCTTAAACACTAGAAGCACATTGTGAGAGACGATGCCACCAAGAACAAAGTGCATTCTCTGAGCAGAAGAGCTCTAACTATTGATTGACACTTCGGGTGCGAGGTATGGGTATTAAGAGGTGACGAGATCGAGATGTTAAGGAAATTTCAAAGATACATTGGAAGAAGATGTCAGCGCTTCCCTAAGCGATCCCCAAACTCTAGCGCTTACTCTCCTCTAGGTTGGCTCAGCATAGACAGGGTCATCCAGATTAAAAAGTTAATGTTTCTGAGAACAATCCTAGTAATGGAAGATGATGATACATGCAAACGTATATTACGTGATAGGGCTAAATCTTTCGCTGACAATCTAGAAACTAGTAGACTAAACGCTCACTATAGTCCTATTTTCGACATCCTTGACATCAGCATCCGAGTCGGTCTATATGATACATGTATGCGTATGATTACCTCCAATGTATATCTTTCTAAAGAGGAATTGAAAAAATCGGTATGGAGAAATGTTTGGGAAAAGGAAGATGAAGATTGTATATTAATGTATAAGCAACCCCATCAAGACATACTCCTGTACAAAATTACCGGAAGTTCGTATTATCTGGTATGGTGGATTTTAGCAGACATGTTCTCCAGAAAAACTAGGATGTGCGAAGCTATGGCAACTCTGGTGTGCGATACAAACTTGTTAAAATCGGTGGATTACAGGTTAAAGGGTAAATCTCACAGCTAAAAAATATGTAGTAGATGCTACCTAGGAATTGTTGAAAGCATACACCATCTTGTTATGCAGTGCCCCTCCTGTGTAGACGATAGAATTGAAATGTACCGACAAATAGGAGATTTAGATTGTGTATATGTTCAAAGAATCCTAAGCAATCCACAGGAGATATTTCATACATTGATGGGAAAGCACCCTGAGCAAGTGCCTTTCAAAGCAATGGTGGATGTCTGGCTTATAGCCGGGCACTTCATAAATAAGATGTATGCTCGTGCAATTGCCGGGCGAAAATAATCTTTATTTACTCTCTCTTAATAAAGATTCTGCCTCTCTATAACATCTTCAGCTAGATGTAGTCTCTTGGGCAGATAACGGCAAACTATGTATTCCCGTACCTGAATATATATAGTTT
The DNA here is from genome assembly GCA_963942565.1 of Maea johnstoni. Taxonomy (NCBI): domain Eukaryota; kingdom Metazoa; phylum Annelida; class Polychaeta; order Spionida; family Magelonidae; genus Maea; species Maea johnstoni. The sequence continues at coordinate 1,956,596 of OZ012689.1, read as the reverse complement.
CTTGTTTCTGTGATACTATAGATACATCTTTTTTGCCTCTATGCGACTTAAAGCTTACCTAACTTTTATAGTATGTGTAAGTCAACGTATTATAAAATGTCACTCTATTGGTCCATGACCATGTATGTAAGAGAATTTTCCTACTAAGTTCCTATAAATACAAATCTTATTGGCCTCAGTCATGTCCTTTCTTTTAGACTGATATGCCGCAAATCTGTTTTCTTCATGTATATATTTTATATATATGTTTATGTGCTTTTTGTAATATGTATTTCTCAGTTCGTTTAAGCGTAATCTTTTGTAAAGCGACAGTAAAATGACGGAAATGTTTTTGTATATCGTATTATTTTGCACAAATGTGCGGTCAATAAAGATACAATACAATACAATACAATACTTGTTGCACTAATCAACCTACAAGATAATCAGCTACTCGGCAATGTCGAGCAGGTTTCCTGTGTGTGACAGTTCAATATTCTAGCACACAGTATCACAGAAACTCATACAGTGAGCCAAGTCAGATATATAGAAGCTGACATCCTGATGAATTTGTGGATAAAGGTTGTGCCAGCTGTCATTGAGTGGACTGCTAGATGGGGGCGGTAGATTTGTTAAAGGGGGGAGGGGTCGAATTCTGAATGATTTTACTCCCCCCCCCCCCCCCAAGAATTCTGAACTATGGTTGGAAGGGTGG
>OZ012689.1:1915902-1950902 GCA_963942565.1 Maea johnstoni | reverse complement strand
GCAACATCTGATAGACATGATAATTACTTAATGATTACTCCTTCAACTCTCGCGAGATGTCACAGCGTGGCAGTGACAGGCGTGATGAGAGAGAGAAACACAGCCCAACGCGCTACTGGCAGACACATCTAATGCTAGGCCCCCCTTGCTATCAAAGGGGTTCGCAGATTTGATAAAAAAAATACCACCCATGATGTGGGCGGAAACGATTTCTTTTTAAATTGCAAGTGTTGTCTCTATGATTTGGGTTAGGAATCGTTCTCACGAATAAACTCTGTCTGAATACCAACCTAAGGTATTAGCACTTAGCAAGGACGAATGTCAAATTCATTACCATTCAATCTAATGATATCCCGGGCTTAGTAGTTATGGTTAGCGAGCTATCGGTATATGTTTACATAACAACATGAATAAGAGAACTTACACGTCTTAAACTATTGAGTCATGTTTCCTTCCACGTTGCAAAAGGATGTACATGTATGTATACGCTTTACAGCTAAGGCTAAAACGAAGCTAAGCAAGCAATTACAGTATCTAGCTTCCACAGGGGTGCCTAGCTACTTTAGAGGATGGTAAAATTGGCTCTTTATAGGGAATCGATATGGAAGTTCCTAGGATGTGCTTTCAGTAACCCCTTGACGATGCTGAAACGCCGGAGGCATACTGCTAATGTAAAAAGCCATAAGATATACAAACACGTGCTAAGTACATTCCTAGAGCGAGACTGCGCATTAAACTACTAAAAGCCGGGTATCTGAATATGTTTCCTTATCTGTGCTGATCGCCATAACTCAAACCAAGATCAATGGTTTCCATGCTTTTGTTTTCAACAGAAAGTATGTTGGGAAACATTGATAACAACATCAAAACGTTTGCTCGTGAAATGTTTCGTCATCCGTTTCTTAACAACTACACATTGTGTAATTGAAATGGACAGGTCATTAGGGGCGCACCATTTGAAATACTGGAGGGGGCTATCCCTTTTTAGGAAAAAATAACTCTGGCCCTGAAAATCACGAAAACATATTCTGGCCAGGAAAGGTTAGACAAATATTCTTGGATTTTATTCCAACCATAGTTGTCGCCAAAAACTTGCACACACCAGCGTTTAACGATAATCGTAGTGTACGTAAGGTGTCTGGTTTGCTGGAATATTACCTATATCTGCACGGCCAGTGATATGATGCTGATCCCAGATTCCTAGTATATCATACGGAGCTAACACGAGAGAGGTAATCTGATGGTCCCAGTTAGCAGGAGATATGTGATCTCCTCCTCGATGTGGCGCACGTGTACCGCTGAAGGGCCTTGTGGTGAGCCTGCCTGGCTGTGCACTGGCGAGCAGTGACGACTTCATTATAACTCAAACAACAGAATGGGCGACAAAATCATTTATTAACCGCAAATTGCAACAATGTAACAAAACATACATACAAACAGTTTGGCTTATATTTTTAAGCCTTAAGCTAGGCTTTAATAGCAATGTGGGTTTATTAGATAGTTTATCACTGGGTGCTTGCAGTGAGCAAGAGAAATGCAAGAAAAATATAAAGAAAAAGGGTGGGTGGGCTGGGAAACTGAATTACAATGGATGAGCTGCCTTAGAGGAATAAAATTCGTAGCGGTGATAGCCTCAGCGTGCCGTTGACAGCGTGTCAGAATCAAATTAACTGGCGGGAAGAACTGATGACGTAGGGTGGCTATAGTTCTAACTCCGGCCACTAGGGGGAAAGTTGATTGGCACAAGAGGGCAAAGAGCCATAATGCTCTAGAATGACATCACCCATTCTGCTATCATTATAACTCAAACAACAGAATGGGCGACAAAATCATTTATTAACCGCAAATTGCAACAATGTAACAAAACATACATACAAACAGTTTGGCTTATATTTTTAAGCCTTAAGCTAGGCTTTAATAGCAATGTGGGTTTATTAGATAGTTTATCACTGCCAAGAAAGTTGGTTTAAGGTGAGGTTAATGGGCCACACTCCTGACAAACTAATTGACCTGCAGGTGTGAAACGAGCCTGCTGGCCGCTCTGTAGCTTGCCATAGCCTGTGGGATGTAGAGAAGGGCTGCGTCGCTGGCCCAAGTGCCGAGGGCTTTTACTTCATCCAGCGACGCCCCCTGCGCAAAGGCCGCGGTTGCACCCCCCCTGCGGAAAGAGTGGAAGGTATAACCGCTCTGGTGGTTCCCTCCGTGCCTGAGCAGGGAATCCAACCAATGCCGTGCTGAGTTGAGGGTGAAGAATTTGTAGGTGGGTGAAGTGCCAGAAGTCACAGGCCATGCAAAGAGCGGCAAGGTAGGAGGGGCTCCAACAAGCTGAAGCAGGAGCGCAGAAAGGCGTGTGGCCGCACAAGCTGGTGAGAGCGGGGCTCGTAGAATGGGTAGGACGACTGCCCGATCCGAAGCCTGCAAAGTTTTAGTCCACTTAAGGGAGAGGGCATACCCCGAATTAGTGGGAGCTAGGTCCGCTATGAGGACAGTTCTCGAAAGGTCAGGGGCGGACTCTGAAGCTGGTACCAGGGAAGAGACCCGAGCGAGGGAGTTAAAGGCCACTGCCAGTAAGGCGGCGAAAGCCACCCCGGGGGGTCCCAGGGTAAGCGAAAGTGAGACTAGGGAAACAAGCAGGCTTGGAGGGAGGGGCGGTGCCCTACTAGGCAGATGCCGTACGTTATTAATGACTGATCTCTTGGAAAGGCTAAAACTGTAGGAGGTGAAGGCAGTAGTGTCAGCGTCGGCCACCAGGTGCAGCACCTTGACACTTGAAATTACGTTTAAAGCCGACCTGGGCGAGGCATAAGTAGTCAATAGGAATTCCAGGAATAGTTGTAAGGTCAGAGGTGCGGCCGGAAGCGGTGAGATGGAAAACTTGTCACAGAAAGCCAAGTAAAGTATGTGATGGGATCTGTGATTGGCTATCGTGCCCGGCCTGAAGGCTTGTGATACCCTGCGCCTCGCGGCCGCCCTCAGCTTCTCCATGTCTGGAATTGAAAAGAGGATTATAAGTCTTCTGTCACCTTGAACAGATCATCATGCACAATAATGCGCTTAGAGGAGATAAGTTTGGGGTCATTGTTAATAATGTTCTTGAATTTAGTGCCCAAGTGTTCACGAGACAGCGCGTCGGCTCGGGTCATCAGCCGACCTGGGCGGTGTTCGATTCGCAGGTCAATGTCATGAATGGCGGTGATGAGGAAAATCTCACGAACGCAGCGCTGCATATAAGGGTCACGGGGATGAGCAGTTGTGATCGCCGAGCAAGTATTGGCATTATCACAGAACACCCGCACCGACCAGCCAGCCCATGCAGTGGCCCAGAGTTTGACGGCCACAACTAGATTGAGCATCTCCAAATGGGCTATGGAGTGAGCCTCGGCAATAATGTGGGGCGGGAAGGGGGCAGCGTAATATTCTGAGTCTGTGCAGCCTCCGCAGCCCGACAGACACGCGTCAAGCTCGAGCGAGTCCTGGAAAGGAAAAGAAGCCTTATTAATGATCTTGACACCGTTAAATTCCGCTAGGAGCTGGTCAAAAAATCGCAGATCCGCCTTGAAGCCTGCCGACAAGGTGGTGTAGCCCTTGTGCGGAGCCTCCCGCAACGCCTCCAGGATCCTGTTCGTGAAAGCCCGTGCCGGAGGCGACACGGCGGACACAAACTGAAGGGACCCAAACAGGCTCTGCATCTCTCTCCGGGAGGCACGGGTGCGTCCCCTCCAATCCCTGACCATCTGGATCACCTCCCGAAGCTTGTCCGGAGGCACAGACATGGTGAACTCCACCGAGTCGAAAAGGACCCCCAGCCACACCATCTGTGTGCTGGGGGGGCAAACCTTGTGTTTTGCCTCCTGGATTCCCAGATCAACAAAAGTGTCCTGCAAAGTAGAAAGAGCAGTATGAGCGGTAGGGTTGTCACGTTCTGCACCACCAAAATCGTCGATGTAAGGCTCTGAGCGGAAACCCCTGCGGCCATGAATGAACGAAATGGCTTTGGAGGTCCTCTGCATCATCATTGCGGAGGAGCGTAAGCCAAAGGGGGGGCACATGTCAACAAAAAACCTACCATTGTGTGTGAAACCCAAAAATCCCCAATCGGAGGGGTCGATGCGCAGTTGTCGATAACCCCGCGAAAGGTCAGTCTTGTACATGAAAGCCCCCCTACCGAGTTCGATAAGGCGAGCCTCCATGTAGTCGACCGTGGGAAGTTTTATAGTCATGGGGCCATCGACATAGGCCTCGCGAGAGACTCCGTCATTGATTGAGCAACCCGCTGGCCATGAGAGGTCCATGACCACCCTGCGGTACTCCGAGTCCTTCTTGGGTGCTGTCATTAGAGGGCTGGAATGAAAAGGCAAAATAGGGGGGTTAGAATAGGGACCGAGGAGAGCGCCGTGTGAGATCTCCGTGTCAATGTAATGTTGGATGTGGCGATCAAAAGAGGACGCAGACGGGTGGTTGGCAAGGGCAGGCAGGAGTGGCTGTGACCTGTCAAAATTCACAGGCCAGCCGAATTCAAGGAAATCCACCAAGTGCGCGTCATGGTATCCAACCAAGTTCTGGCGCCAAGCTGCGATGTTCAGGCCGCTGGGGACTGGTCGGCGTACTCTGGCATAATTGTACGAACCAGATCTAGCCACCTCATCCTGCAACGAGAGGAGAAAACCACAAATAAATTCGTTGGAGGTAGCGACCTGAGGGTCCACCCTTGGAGGGCATGTCCCAGCCCCCCGGGAGTCCCCTGTACCTGCAGCCTGAAACTGAACGCTGCTCCTGTGTTTTGGAGAGCAGGAGTCAAAAACATAGCATGCGGTTTTGTTGCTGTCAGAAATCGGGTCAGTTTCGGGAGAGTGTTCCGACTGCTTGTGTTGGCGGACAGCGCGTTGTGGCCCCTGGAGACACTGACCCCTGTGTGGTGGGTCCCGAATGGATGCCGGATCAGTAGACCTGAAAAAATGAAGGTCATTGTCTGAAAAGAAAAAACAATTGTTAGCTTTCACTGCTGAGCAATCTGAAATAGAATCTTGTGCTGCAGAGAGAGGGTTGCTGTCATCTGCGTATCCGTATCTGTGACAGTCCCCTGAAACACCAGCCAATTGACTCGAAGACTGGTTGGTACAGCTGCGATTGGAAAAAGAAACCTGATCTTGTGCCTGACGGACATTGGACGGACACTGCAAATGACTCCGTGGGGCGCGGGCGTAAGGCTTAAAAGAAGGGGCAAGAGGGTTTAATTTTGAAACAGGGGAGCTGATCGGTGCTGGCTGATTGCTCGTGAGAGGGAGGACTACTCCCTCTATTGGCCGTTTTTTGTACGGTCTGTAAATTTTCTTATGCAGTCCGCCTCAGGGTGTTTGCACATGGCGTTCTTGGTACGCAAACAATAGGCGCATACGTGAGAAAACCCTTCATGTTCGCCCGATTGGCCGCACCCATTGACCTGGTAAGAAACACAGCTTTTAGTATTGGGAGGGGCCGGACGGGGAGGAGGCCGAGCCGACGCGCCAGATTTATTCTGATGAGCACTATTAGGAGCGTTATTGCTCGTGCCAGCGGTGGTGGCGGCTGAATTGTTGACTACAGGCACGTTGCTTGGCCGTTGCATTTGCTGAGCAAGCCCTGGGATGGAAGCCAGATCAGCTGGCTTGAGGGTTCTACACTCCGTCATACGGAGCATATGAATGGCGTCAGAGTCTGACCATCTCAGAGTACCCTGCTCCACTGCGGCCGCCAAATCCCTGTAAAAGTCCCTTGCCTTGGGCCAGGAGAAATCGCGGGAATCCTGCATTAAGTTCTTTAAAATGGGCAACATGATGGCTGGATCGAGCTTGGAGCGCGGCGCCTCCAACATGCTCAAATAACCATACACAAAATCGTCCACACCCAGGTTCTCGTAAGTTGCAGGACGCTTGTCAGATGTTCTACGAATTGAAAAATGAGGCCAGGGAATGTCATTTATAGCTATGTCTTCTGCGGTCCTGGTGGCCCCAGATTTCTTACCTCGGTTACTTTGGCTTGCAGGTGGCAACGTTGAATTACTTCCCCCCTCTGCCACATTAACGATAGCATCCAGGGCGGCGTGGGCATGTGTCACAAGATCGTTGTCATCTCTGATGTTTTTTGGGTTTGCCCATGGCATGCCCTGCCCCTGGTGCTGCTGAATAGGGGGAATCCCTGTGCCCTGCTGCTGGTGAATAGAGGGAATTCCTGGGCCCTGCTGCCACTGCTGAATAGGGGGGAACCCTGTCCCTTGCTGCTGCTGCTGCTGCTGCTGAATAGGGGGAATTCCTGTGCCCTGCTGCTGCTGCTGATTTGGGGGAATTCCTGTGCCCTGCTGCTGCTGCTGAATAGGGGGAATCCATGTCCCCTGCTGCTGCCGAATAAGGGGAATCCCTGTCCCCTGCTGCTGCTGCTGAATAAGGGGAATCCCTGCCGGCTGGTGTAATGGTTGATTGACCACAACTGGTTGCAGCACTGGCAAGGCTCTCTGAGCCTGCCCAAGATTGGGGTCAACCACCTGAGCGATAATAGGGTCAGGTTGAATGTTTGCATTCTGATGCTGAGGAGCCGGTGGTAATGTCTCCTCTACCCTATTTACTCTGGCATCAAGGTCCGTGATAGCCCCTCTTATATCTAACATCACTGCCATGAGATCGGCATGGCCATTGTCTACTTGCTGTGGGGGTTGAATAGGTACTTCAGGCTCCGGTGGGTTTCTGGCTCTGCGTGCGGCCTGCTGGAACAGATTGTCACGTTGACATCGTCTCCCCACCGGCCTGGGATGTTTGATGGAGCAGGCTGTGCAGTGAGGCATGCTGCTATAGAAATGTAAATTGTTCTACTTTTGTGGTCTATTTGTGACCAAATGTCGAATTCAGTGGTGAGCTTAATAGTTCGTTGATTGTTTGATACTCACTGAAACTGAATTACAATGGATGAGCTGCCTTAGAGGAATAAAATTCGTAGCGGTGATAGCCTCAGCGTGCCGTTGACAGCGTGTCAGAATCAAATTAACTGGCGGGAAGAACTGATGACGTAGGGTGGCTATAGTTCTAACTCCGGCCACTAGGGGGAAAGTTGATTGGCACAAGAGGGCAAAGAGCCATAATGCTCTAGAATGACATCACCCATTCTGCTATAATTGACTTTCTTAGTGGGAACAAGCGCGGCGTCTCACTCTCTGACCTATCTGATGAATTCTCTCATCAGCATCAACTTATACTACCTGCTCAATAGTCATGACTTGATAGTAGCTAACGTGGAATGTGAGTGTACATATGAGTCTGATAGACATGCGTGACGCAGTGGACATGCTTATCATTATAAACACAATTTTGATAGAACTATTGTCATCAAATCCTGAAATATAAATGCTCGTTAAAAATGCCCAATTTAGAATCCAGGGAAAAGCTCACCTTGCTATTTTCCGAGTAAAACGTAAAATCAAATATAACAAAGTAAAACCCTTTACATGATAACTTTGGTAAACTTCACTCTTTAAAACGCGATTTACAGGCCGCTTTCAGTAGATATTTTTTCTTTCCCCGTCACTATTCATACATTATGTACATAGAAGTGCCGACAAATAGAAAATATTCACATTCAATAATTGTTATTTATCTGGTCAGGTCATTGCCAGCATTATGAAACTAAGTATACACCATGTACTAGATCTAGGAAAAGATATGATTAATTTACGAAAATTCGTTTATGAATTATAAAAGTTCTTAAATGAATCGAGAGTCTGTAAGGATTTTTTAAAGAATATATTATAATGCGTTTTGGACCTCCCTTGACTATAGTTGATAAAAAGAAAGTTTTTTTTCTGAAAGTTTATCTTTATATTATGCCGTAAGATTGTTGAAAGGCTCATTAAATTGTATTTACTGGACTATCTGATACGATGTTGAGAGAGAGAGAGAGAGAGAGAGAGAGAGAGAGAGAGAGAGAGATGCCCGGAGAAGGTCGCTAATACCAACACGCATCCTTTATTTCCTATCCTGTTATTCAACCCGACAAGGAAACTAGCCACCATGTATACATTTATTGCTTGTGTGCAATAACACACTTCATAATGCCTCTAACGATTACGCTTACGAACTTACTGTTGTAGAACAATTCGTATATAGAAGGCTAGACGTTCCCAAGAGGTCTTACCTTTCTGATGAACACTCGTATTAAAGTACTTGGTGCGATGCCCTCTTGAGTGAAAATCTAATAAGATATTCATGGAATGGTTTGATTATCGAAAGTCCTCACCTCCCATCATACACAGATTAAAGACAAAGTCTGCTACCTCAGATCATAGATTTTCATCGGAGAGCGTAACCGTCCTTTCCTATTATCGATCAGAGAGGATTACACCCTGTTTTCCTGACCCCCGACAAACAAAACACGGTTTTCAATTACTCTCAATCTCCCCAGAGTGCGAGCAGGCTTTATATTGACAGGCCTATTATAGGCAATGAGCCACAATGAACGTCAAGGCAACTGCCACATGACATATGCCAACACAGCAATCAGGGGGATCGCCTAGTACTGATGAAGAGTAGTGGCTTTAAGTAAAGGATGATTTACTTGTATATTTATGTTCATGGGCGATAAGTTAGGTTTGACGTTGTTTTGCTTTTCTACCAAAATGACAAGTGTGAACCGAAAAAGCTCTCAGAAACCTTATAATATATGTCAAACAAAAGAAAAATGAAAAAACACAAATATCATGATGTTATCATTGTTGGTGCAATGCAACTCATTTCAAAGTGTGTGGTTTTATGTCAAATGAGTGGATCGATACCAAACTTGTGGCTATTGTATTTCTTTGATCTTTTTGAGAAACCGTTTGAAATGCCATGAAGGGAACCAGCTAAATGGAATGGTAGAGCTTTTGAACATGAAGGTCGGTCAGAAATTCATTACATGCATTCAGAGTGTTTAGCTCTAACTTTAGAAGGCACGTCATACTGGCCTATATGTACGGTACGTGTTTGGCTGTTGGCCGCACAGTACAATAGGTGCGTAGAGTCAAGATGTTCTCCAAGGTGTCTCAACTTTTTTCAGCAGAGTTAGCTATCTCTTTAGAAGAGTGTCCTAATGGTCTACGTGTACAGCTGAAGGTGTTGACTAAACAATACAGTAGGTGTGTGAGTCGAGACGTTTCTTTCAAGTCGTCTCAAGTTTTGAGCACGGTGCCACTATGCTAGTGTTGTACGAGAGGTGCACATCACGCATTCACTCACTCAGCGGAGGTCGCTCTTTATAAATCAATGCTGCTGTGACATTTACGGAAAGAGAAGTGGTTAGTATCTGGTGGTTTTATTGCGCTTTTAGCCCTCTGTGGCACCTTGCGGGGGATTTGTGAGGGAATAGAACAGTTGTGGGGGAAATGTTCAGCAGCATTCGGCGCTTTCAAGGCGAGATTGTGAGGATTGAAATGACCCTGACACCGTTTCACCTTTATCTCTTCATTATGGCCCCCCTTACAAAGCCCAAACCTGCCGGAAGCTAACCCTGGACACATATACCTGTCAACATTATAAAATAGCTTACTTGGAAGAAACTTAGAATAAAGTTGCCTCTAAATACCCTATGGTCAAGGTCGGACAGTCTCGCGTTATTACATTCAGTTTTGGGCATATGGAGCATACACATGGTATGACATACATGTGCAATGTATGATATCTATTAACTATGATTTCACTCATTGAATAAGTATTTTAAAGAACACTACAGTAGGATAAGATAATTCAATACAACTTATTAGACACACAATGTAACAGTACTATCCATGATGAAGAGAACAAGAAAGAAGCTGCATCAATCACCCTATTCAAAGTCCACATACCAAATTTCATCTAAATACCATACATAATGTGTATAAACCAACAAGTAATTGTTAAGCCTAAAATGACCTCTCAACACCATATTGTATGCATTTTGTACACATTAAATAGCACCGCGGTATTAATTATATATACTAGTATTCATATAGGGTATTCATATATAGGGCTTCTATAGTGTGTGTACTACAGTGGTCTATGTTTAGTAAATATACTTCCGCCCTGGAGTAACTAATCGTCATAATGGTTCTAAATGAAAGCAATGTTTTCACTTCAATATCAATTCAATATCTAGACTAACCTAACGGGTAATGGTAATGGAGAATATTCTGACAACAAGACAGTATTTCATGAAAAATGTTTGACTGGAGGTCGTTGCCTAGGTTGGGTACAAACATCTTCTTTTAATATGATTCCTCTTTGATTAATTACAAACATCTTCTTTTAATATCATTCTACTTGATTAATTGCCATTCTATACAAATGTCAGAAAATGTGCACATAAACGAGTTTTTGGTTAGATTGGGATTTGGAAAAGCTACATATACAGCAATAGTCTGGCAGGGTGCACATATTAGAGGTTTGCATTTTCCTTGAAATTAAAAACGGAGTGCAATCTATGCGTTCATATGTAAAGGACATATCACATTAAAGAGAAACATGAATTTTCGAGATCATATCATGATAAATATTCTGGATTACAAATAGTGTCAATACCCTGCATTATGGGTATTTTCGATATCAATTACTGTTACCTAAATATGGAAAGAATATCGAGACGCGTTTGTCCTCTGCGTATTTTGGTTGTGCATAAACGATTGCAAACCTCTTCCCGAGTTTAGCTTTCGTTGCGGGAACAGCACCAGGAGAGGCGATAGAAAATAGGAAAGTATGCAGTAGATGGAGATTGGGTTTAATTCGTGTTCACTCCTAAAGTGTTATCTAGCATGGTGTGCATTAACGGCGTACAGCAATGCTCAGCAAACGATGCATGTCGTAAGGGGTATTTAGGCAGCACCTATGCTGTTATTGATTAGAGACAACCACACATTTACTGTTGTATTCATACGTATACGTGTGTAGTCTAAAGTAAGGTGCAATCGAATCTAAACCTTACTTAGTCATCATACCATTGGATGGGACATGATCATCAAAACACCAAAGGGTAAAGAGCATAGATAACTACAGCGACTAGCGATTTCATTTTGTCAAAGTAAATTATTTAACAATGCACAAATGTTCTCGGTATAATTTATTGTTTGTAATACCTACATTTCTTTAACTTTATTTAATCTAATATCATCCAACCATAATGAGGTATGCTTTTTTCGAAAAGTCACTTTTAGTATGACAGTAGATAAGCTAACCATGAAGAACATTATCTCCTGGCAACACGAGCAATGTTCAACTCGATGTTGCTCGTAGCCGCCAAAAAGCATAAGAAATAGAGAATTGAAAGGGAAATGTTAATCAGATCATTACCACAAAGCCTCTTTAAATTAGTTAGTAAAATGATACTGAATTTCGAAGTTATTGTTAAAAGTATCGTAGATCGTGACGACGATTCCCAGAGGAACTCGAAAGCATGGGTATTATAGCAGGAGCATAGTTGGTCACGTTGACATATCACTCCCGATAGTTCCTGCAGCGGTTTGAGTACATGTATCTTACATTTTTTGGCAAAATCAATGCATTACGATGGTGCAGGTCTGAACGTAAACATAATTCCACCGTTTTTTTCTCTGCCATTCACACCTACACCATCGTAAGGCACTTTATACGTAATTAAAAAAATAAAGAGATTATGGTATTGTGAAGATGGTGGCAAGAAAATAACATCGCTTTTTGACAAGCAGACGGTGAAATAACGGCAGGTGCATTCTCTTCCGCAGATGAAGCCTCGGAAGCCTATTGTTTCAGCAAACGTTGACGTCATAGATGCAATTCACCACCCACGTTAGAAACAGGTGATGGAGGCTTTAAAACTGTGTCTTTCCGTAGAGACATATTTTGGAAATTCTTATATGGTCATTTTCCTGCCGTGTTACGCCATAGTCGTGACCAGTCAAAAAGCGGCTAACGAGAATCGAAGTGGCGTAGGCTAAACTACAGTTAATATTTCTAGACGACGTCTAGAACTAACGGAAGGATGCATACTATACTTAATCTTATATCATAGTACATGCTGATTGCACGGTACTCGTCTTAAATACTGCAATGCAAATGTTTAAGTACCCAGTGATATATATATATATATATATATATATATATATATATATATATATATATATGTATATATATATATATATATATATATATACATATATATATATATATATACGTGTATATATGTATATATATATATATATATATATATATATATATATATATATATATATATATATGTATACATATATATATGTATATATCTATATATATGTGTATATATATATGTATATATATATATATATATATATATATATATATATATATATATATATATATATATATATAAATATATATATATATATATATATATATATATATATATATATATATATATATATATATATATATATATATATATATATACATACATATATATATATATATATATATATATATATATATATGTATGTATATATATATATATATATATATACATATATATATACATATGTATGTATGCATGTATGTATGTATGTGTATGTGTGTAGGTAGGTGGATAGATAGATATGGATAGATATATCGATGGCATAGGCGCAGCTTGTGTCCACTTTTTGTTACACTTACTTCGTTCCTTTTTAGTTTATGTTTTACTGTGAGAGAAATTTCCGTTTTATTCTCCTGATTTTAGTAAGGAATTAGAAATACAACACAAGATATACGTCTATCTCCCGTTGGAAGCAGGGGCTTAGCCGCAATGCGTCCAGCGTGTCATTTGGACACGCAGAACACTGCTTTTTGACAGTTTTGACACCCAAAAGTTTATGTCAGAATTTGCTGACGATGACTTTTCTTAGAAGATAGAAGATATAGAAGCTGTAGTTTCACTTTTATAAGACACACAAAGCAGTATCTGGCATAAAAAAGCAAAATCTGTATACAGTAGGTATAGGGTCTATCTTATTAGTAGTATGTATTTTGTACCACACTTTGGACACGCAAAAGTCTATGAAACCTCTATTTGGACACCCTGTTTCCAAATATCGGCTAAGACCCTGGCTGGAAGTGCATTTTAATGACACAGATAATTTAGCGTAAAGCATAGAAACCTGTTAACTAGACGCGCATTCAGGTTGACCACATATAAACACACTAACCCAGTAAGCTAATTCTCCTTCAGATGATAAACTAAATTTTCTTGATAGAGTTGTTTCGGCCAATTAAGAACTACTTCCATATGAATGATTTCGCGATTTTGCACAAATGCAGACATAAACGAAGTGCGATTGTATTTATGACGACTCTCTTACGTCGTTAAGGCTAACTCGCGAGTAGTCAGAAGTTTATGTGGAGGATATTGGATGACACCGTCTGACGGATAATTATTCTTCAGATAATAGGACAATAAATAAAACTTTCTTAATAGAGCTGTTTCGGCCATTTTAAGAACTACATCCACATAAATCATTTAGAAATTTTGCATAATTGCAGACATAAACGGAATGTAATTGTATTCATGACTACTCTCATACGTCGTTAAGGCTAACTCGTGAGTAGTCAGAAGTTTATGTGGAGGATATGGGATGATAGTGGCGGACGAATGGCAACTTTCTAACATACCTTAGGAGTGAGAAACCGAAGTATTGGCCATGTAATACACTGGACCACGCAGCCATGGGGCAGCCCCTACAACGCGAGGCCATACGAGTCCCTTAATCACGGGTAGTAGTAGTAATAGAAGAATACCAGTAACAGCAGTAATATTACATGTAGTCTTAGTGAAATAATTTCCACTAACGTCATCGACATTTCTACCACTATGGGGCTGAAATACCCATTGTAGAAATTCGATTCTCAATGGCCATTCCCAATGGGAATTTGGAATGATTCTATTACCATATTTGGTAAAGATTGTCATATATGGAAGAATGCACCACGTTCGTTGCTTAGCAACGTGACCTAGAAATGCCAGGCACGTGCTCTGGCACGCACATTATATGTGAAGCTTCCTCGATTATTTACTTTTTATTTATCTATGGGACGTGGCAGAAATAGGTTCTTGAACTTGTGTGCTAGAGTATGATATTTCTTACACTCGGGGACAGAACTTTCATCATGGAACTCGTCAGAGGCTCGTTCCAAGATGAAGATGCTGTCCCCTCGTGTAGGAAATATCATTCTCTAGCACACGCGTCCAAGAACCTCTATATTCCTCACACTCACCATTTAAAGAGGAACCACTGTGCGGCTTTGTGCCGGCTATCTCTAAGCATCTTTGCACCTAAGGCTGGGGTTCCACATCGAGCCCGCGCGAATGCAACTTTATGCAAATGATATGGTAATGAGTTTTTCAAGACGAATTAAGGAAAATTCGCAATCGACCTTTCGACAAAAGTTCGGCAATTCAAATTCGACCTTTTTTTGGCGCCAAAAATGAAAAGTCGAATGCCCAAATGAAATGTCACATGCGCAAAAAGGGGCCTCTCAAACCGTTTGAGAGGCCCCAACATCATTTTTTTGTCGCATTCGAGTGGATTCGACTTTGGCAATATGCTAATGAGTTAACTCCCAGTACTTCATTTGCATAATGTCGAAAGCGACATCTGGGAAGTCGACATTTTATTGTCGCATCCGACTATTCCAATGTCGCATTTGACTTTTAAAAGGTCGAATGTGACAACAATCTGCAAGTCGCATTCAAATTTATAAAAGTCGCATTTGACTTTTTAGTCTTCGAATGCGACTTTTGAAATGTCGAATGCGAATTTAAATGTCGAATGCGACTTTTGGAAAGTCGCATTCGACCTAACCTGTCAATCAACCAGGAAATTTGCATAAATTCGCATTCGACAAGTCTTTCATGCGTTCGCACAACCGTTTTCGACCTTTCGACTTCTAGCACATCAAATGCGACGTTTAGCGATTCCACATCGCATTCGACACGCCTATAAATGCCTAACCCAACAACATTTTTGCGTGTCGCATTCGACTTTTAGCAAAGTTTTGCAAACTCGTCGAATTCCAGCCAGCTCGATGTGGAACCCCAGGCTAAAGCCCTTCTTGTGATTACCTGTACGTGTATGATAATTTAATATTCATCCTGCTTTACCACAAATAATCGGGTCCTGGAAACAAAAAAACACATCTGTATCTGGCAGAAGAGAGAGAAAAATCTGAGCAGGTCAAAAAAAGCCCGGCCTTCGCGTTTCTATCTTGACGTTACATGAGCTAAGCTATTTGAATTTTCGCCAGCACTAGTATCACCATTGCCTTCTTCAGTTTCATCACCATCATGATCGTAATCATCGCCATCATCATTGTAACCTGCATTAATTCTCTCAACCCTATATCGCCATGTGTACAGAATGATCCTTATAATGCAGCTTTTCACCGAGGTCAGACTGTTTGCATATGTTTTCGAGTGTAGTTAGTGGTGCTGGCGTCGACGTTAAATCTTAACAAAGTTGTAATTCAATAGAGGTTCCTGTGTAGGAACCAAGCTTGCTGATAATCTAACGCTGATTGCCCGTGAAAGGCACAGATTGAAACCAAACACGAAGTATCGACAAACTCCTGGCAGGCTTTTGTTTCACAAGTTTCCATTTCGTATGGTAAATAGCAGTGCAGGAAATTGACTTCTGGTGCAGCTCTGTGGGGCTGCCCGCTGACGGAGAGTTGGGCTTGTGAATGGCGAAAAGAAGACATTATTTAGAACCAATTACCAAACCACTGTCAGATGTATAACTGTAGCGTGCTTCTCCTCGTCTCCCGAGCCAGTCGACTACACAAACATTATAAGACCTTTCCCTAATTACCAAAAGTTCCTTGCGAGTCATTACAAGACTAAAACCTGTCTCACACAGAGGCCGAAGTGAATATGTTTTACGCGAAGTGGCCAAATTCCACTTCGTATTCAGTTCGTCGATAAAATTGAGTTTTTGAAGGCAATCAACCATACCTAACGAATCCAACAGTTACACAACACAAACTAAACACGCAGATATACGAAAAAACTAGGTAGATAAAACAACGTCTATGTGAAGTGTACATGACCTCTGCTGAAGCTAACAAGAATGCAAAAACACCAAACAAGAAAAGAATGTGATGGTAATGTGAAGTCTTCGCACTACTTCGTGTTCTCTTCACGGTCACTTCATGGTAAATCGTGTTCAAAATTTGTTCACGAAGTCAACATGAAGGTCTGCAAAGTGAACCAGTAGTACCGCGAAGTTAGAACTTGGTGTATGGGTAGTGGACAAGAATTATTTTAGGTCAAACTTTGTGGTGAATTTTTGGAATTTTCAAATATTTCCACAGCGGCCCCGAAGTGACCAGGTGTTATGCGGAAGTGGCCACAAACTGATTTTGCTTGATTGGGAAGCCAACAAGAAGCTCCGCAATGTTAACAAGTACTGGAATTTGGCCACTTCGTGTAAACACATATTCACTTCGGCCTCTGTGTGAGACAGGCTTAAGTATAAACGTTTGCGTAGTGCTTGCGATGTGTTCGGTAGTACGAATGCGAAACACCCATGGATAATATGTCAAAAAATAAGCCAAGCATAGCATGATGGTCAACATATCTTAACCCTTCGAATGCTCCAAAGCACAAGGGTGCAAAGATTTTTGAAAACCATCCTCCCCATGTCATGTTGGTATTCATTGAGTACCTCTTAGTCAGAGTCCTCTCAGATGAGTACCGATGTGCCAGGGTTTCAGCCGTTTTTCAGTTTTTTTGCACCATTTTGTATTGGCCACCAGCAGCATAAGGGTTAAGAATCCAAGATAAGTTCAGTTGTGAGGCCATCCATGCATCCATACCCAGGAAACTTGGTGGCATTAACGGGCGTGCGGTCGTGTATTATGCCCAGGCTGCTCACGTATTTAGTGCAGGAATTAGATGTCGGGCCTTTAATCGGGTATAAACCTCCCTACATTACGATACCCCTATTGTTTCTCTTCTTCTATGTGCCCTGTTTAATCCCCTCTCTTATTTGTTTCCATGCATTGTGATCTTATTTGTTTTATCATCATCCTTTAACGTAAACCCTCATCATACTTTTTGTAAAGCTTTTGTCATACTATGTATCTCGTTTTCTGTCCTGTTGTGTATATTATATTGTATTTTACTCTTTCTGTACGTTTATGCGTTTGTACTTTTAATGCAGTCAATAAAGTGCTTGGATACATTAACGGCTCAGTCAAAATAACAGTACACTGATACGGCATACCTAAGGTTACGTTATACAACGCCTATTCTACGGAAATGACGGTGTTTGTGTTAATATTTAAACCAAGAAAAAACTGTTTCAGTATTATGGAATTAAAGAGCGTAGATATATATATCTTATTGATTGTATCATTAATTTACAAATTTTCCCTATAGAAAGTAATACTATAGCCGTATGTTTCAAAACAGGGACCATATACAGTTATCATGAATAACAGAGGCAGACAGTACAGAAGGACGCCATCCTTCTATCTAGGATGGAATCAGTTCTTGGAGTTAAAGGATCTGCTCTACAGTGGTTCAAATCGTACCTGATAGGCAGGAAACAGAGGATTAAAATCAATGATGACTTCTCCGAAAATCAGGAAATCCTGTGGTCTGTACCACAGGGATCTGTGTTGGGTGCACTATCGTTCCTAATATACATCATACCTCTGGCACAGCTAATCCGAACCTACGGTCTAAACAATCATGGCTATGCTGATGACACCCAGCTCTGCTTATCTTTCAAAAAGACAAGTGATAACGCAATAGTCAAACGTGAAATCCTAAATCTTGAGAAATGTTTGTGTGACATTAGTGTCTGGATGTCTCAGAACAAGCTGAAACTCAACAATGACAAGACTGAAATCATTCTATTCGGCTCTAAGAAACACCTAGCTGAACTGAACATT
This sequence comes from Maea johnstoni, assembly GCA_963942565.1. Taxonomy (NCBI): domain Eukaryota; kingdom Metazoa; phylum Annelida; class Polychaeta; order Spionida; family Magelonidae; genus Maea; species Maea johnstoni. The sequence continues at coordinate 1,932,996 of OZ012689.1, read as the reverse complement.
AACTCACTCTCTGTAGCGGGGACTGATGTGTCTGTTGCATCTGAGCCTGTGCGGAATCTGGGAGCTATTTTCTTGACTCTCAACTGATCATGACACCCCTTGTCAAAATTGTTGTCAAAAGATCTAGCTTTCACCTCAGAAATATTGGAAAAGCGAGACGTGTGCTAACAGAAGATGCCACAAAAACAGTGATGCAGTCACTGGTGATGTCTCGTTTGGATTACTGCAATGCTCTCCTAATTGGAATACAACAGGATTTGATTGCAAAGCTGCAGCGACTACAAAATAGTGCAGCAAGGATAGTATCGAGAACCAGGAAGTATGAACATATCACACCTGTTCTCATCAAGCTTCACTGACTACCAATCAAATTCCGCATCCAATTTAAGGTCCTACTACTGGTATACAAGGCGCTCAACAGACTTGCACCTAAGTACATCAAGGAGCTGCTCGTGCCTTATAAACCCAGACGCCATCTACGATCAGAAGCTAAGGGCCTTCTGGATGAGCCTCGGACTAGACTCAAATTTGTAGATCGCGCTTTCTCCATTAGTGCACCGAGATTATGGAATGCGCTTCCACAACACCTGAAGGATTCTACATCGTGTCAGGCCTTCAAGAAGTGTCTCAAAACACATCTTTTCAGGCTCGCCCATTGAGGCGTTGTTCACTATGACTCAAACTATGACAATGTGCAGCGCTTTTGAACATTTTATGAATGGAAAAGGCGCTATATAAATTCCAATTTTTATTATTTATTTTAAGGACAAAATGGAAATCTGGTTAATAAGCGTATTATAAAGTTACAGAAACGGAAATGTATACAAGTCCGGATATAGAAGATATGGAATTCATCAAATGTACCAATACACAAACAATTTTTATGTAGGGCTTATTATTCTAAGAACATTAAAACACAGTTCAGTTGAAAAGGGTATCAGATGTTTTACAATCTATTTCAGAAGTATGTGATGGCTTTATTGAAATACTTCCATATACTTATTCACCACCATCACTCTGCAGTAGATTATTAGCTTTATTTTATATGTACCTAGAACCAGCAGCGGTGAATCTCAATGCTAAGGCGGCAACTGTGCAGCTTAATAGAGGTATGTATAAAGACTGGGAAAGGAAACCGGATTGATCTAGCTATTCTAAGTATGTTATATGATTGTACAGTGGTTTGGCCTTGACTTTTTTCTGGAACGCAATCTACCTTCCTATATAAAGATTGGTTGTTTGCGCAATAAATAGCGCACTTAAGGAGGAGTGGTGGGTTAAAGTTAAGCTGCACTCCCACATTCGAGACCTGTTTAAGACCTGTTCAAGACCTAGGGTTTTGCTCAGGTCTGCATTAGGTCTTGAAGAATATGCAAATTTTCATTTCTATTTTTGTATATCCAGACCATGAACTGACTTCAACATGAATGCTAACTGACCTGTCATAACCTGTTTATGACTGACTCAAGACTTGAACAAGACCTTTTACAGACCTACTCCAGACTATTCCCGACCTGCTCACGACCATTCAAAACCTATGCAAGACCATTTCAAGACCTACTTGTGACCTACCAGACTTCTAACTGACTTTTAACAGACCTCTACATGACTCGAAGACATCTTAATCAAAAGCCTATACTAAAAATAAACACTTATCTGGGAATCTTTACTACTGTAGACATGCATGTTCGTTTCGATATTCGTGATAGTCATAGTCTGATCAACATTCATTTTTACGTGAATATAGTAGCCTGCAAATTAAATCATATGTTTGTTGACAGAAAAAAATGTTAAGGTAAAAATACGTTGTAGCTTGGCCTTTACTAAAAGATTTATATAAACTCTGTTGCCCCCAGAATATATATTTTTATATATATATATATATATTATTAGTTATCCCCCTTGTAAAAAAGGGATACGGCCTGGTATCTGCGTGAAGCCAGCCGTATCGCACGAGGCCGGAGGCCGAGTGCGATACGGCTGGCTGAACGCAGATACCAGGCCGTATCCCTTTTTTACAAGGGGGATAACGAATTTATCATCAGTTTCTTCTTTAAATTAAAAAATATATATTAAAAAAAAATAATAATTTTTAAATCAAAAAAAAAAAAAAAAAAAATTATTTATTTATTTCCAATTTTTTTTTTTAATTTTCAAACAAAAATTCTTTAAAAAAAATTTGAAAAATTTTTGAATTTTTTTTTTTTGAAAAAATTTTGAATTTTTTTTTTTTTGAAAAAATTTTGAATTTTTTTTTTTTTGAAAAATCTTTGATTTTTTTTTTTGAAAAATTTTGAATTTTTTTTTTCTGAAAAAAATATTGAAATTTTTTTTTTTGAAAAAATTTCGAATTTTTTTTTTCGAAAATTTTTAACGTTGAAAGGGAGCCTCAATTTGAGAGTGGGATATAACATTGAGAGTGGGAGCCTCACTTTGAGAGTGGGATATAACATTGAGAGTGGGAGCCTCAATTTGAGAGTGGGGATACAGTCCAGTACCCAACAGCAATTGACCAATCAGCTGCGAGTATCACTGTGGAACTGATGATAAATATATATGTATATATATATATATATATATATATATATATATATATATATATATATGTGTGTGTATATATATATATATATATATATATATATATATATATATATATATATATATATATGTGTGTGTATGTATATATATATATGTATATGTATATATATGTATACTAGTATATATATATATATATTTTTATACATATATATATATATATATATATATATATATATATATATATATATATATATATATATATATATATATATATATATATGCATGCTCTCCCCCGAATGCTTTTTGTCATGCAAAACCAATTGCTTGGATAATGCTAGGCAGAGTACCCACCGAAGGATACATAGATAAGAGGATAATAATGGTAATAACCCTCAAGCCAGGGCAAACATGTAGATTGTGGGTAATTAGGAATAAAGGATTGCGCTGCGAATGGTCCAATGTGTGTGTAACTGTACCCTTAGCCAATACGTGTATGCAGTGTAAGGCACAGTGCACCAGAAGCTATACACTATAGATTTTGGGTAATAAGGAATGACGGATTACGCTGCAAATGGCCCAATCTGTCTGTAACTCTAACCATAATCAGCCTCCTAGCCGCGAGAGCCTAAGCCGCGTACAGGCCCTGCTACAAGTCATCCATGAAACTATCTCCTTCCTTTTCTGCGTAAGCCTACATGGCAACTAAATAGAACCAAACATGTTACAATGAGATATCATATATGCATAGTAATGCCTTGTAAGCAGCGTAAGCTTCACTTATTTTACTTACAATGTACAGGTACATTATGGATCAGTTCAAGCCTTAATGGTCTAATATCATAAGATTAAGGATATATACACACACACACACACACATATACATATATATATATATATATATATATATATATATATATATATATATATATATATATATATATATATGAATATATATATATATATATATATATATATATATATATATATATATATATATATATACATATATGTATATATATACTAGTATATATATATATATATATATATATATATATATATATATATATATATATATATATATATATATATATATATATATATATATATATATATATTTATATATATATATAAATATATATATATATATATATATATATATATATATATATATATATATATATATATATATATATATATATATATATATACATACATATATATGTGGGTGTATCTATAACTGAACATTTTTTTCGTCATTGAATAAATGGTTGATCTTAAAGACCCCACCCCTACTTTATCCAGAGAAAATGAATGTTTATCAGACTACAACTATCACGACTATGGGAACGGGAATGCGTGCCTAACTAAATATATCCACTCCTCCGCAATACAATTCTCCTCAAATTGATTGTACTACTTAATGCACAAGCAAGCCATTTCTAAATAGGAAAGTTAGATGCGCTCCAGGAGAATCAAGGCCAAACCACTATACATTCGCATAGCGTACTTGGGATAAGTTGATCAACGCGGTTATCTTCCCTAGCCTGTGTACATGTTTCTAATCCTGCACCCTGTTGCCACCTTTATAGCAAGGAGATTCGCGTCTCACACGCATAAATCTAATGCATCAAGCTGATCATTTACTGCAGGGTGAGGAGATAAAAATAAGCATCTGGATGTACTTAAATAAATGAATGAATATTAGTATTTAAATAAAGCCATGACACAGTTTTGTGAAACATCAGACACTACTTATAACTACAATGTGCGTTAATGTTCCAGGGAGCCTAGTCCTAGGCCAACATCTTTTATTTCTATATAATTGCCATGGAAACTATGGAGAATATATAAAAATATAGAGATCAAAACAGAGAAACGTATAAATGAATGAAATCATAGCCTAGCTGCTAGTCTACTAGAACATAATAAAATGTCTTATGTGAAAGGTCTTTGTATTGGTAAAACTTGACGCGAGGTTCAGGAACCCGCCGATAGGCGGCTTCAAACACGTCGAATGCCTTAGTGGAACGCCTTGGATTCTTTCATTAGAGAAAACTTGGTTCTTCCGGTTATGTATGATAGCGTCCACTCTGTTTTGGTCAAACAGCATGGATACATTCAATGGACCAATTGTACTAAGAATACACTTTTAGGAAATTAAATAACCTTTTTTAAATCAGTGAAATTAGCATTAAATTACAGTTTTGATGACGTCACAAGTAATTGGAAGCTAATTATAAAACGCGACGGTGGCGACGCGTAGCGGCGTTCATTTACACTACAGACCTGTAGTGTAAATGAACGCCGAACACGAACACGTTACAGTCAACCTCCCCCCCCCCCTTACTACACCCATTCTACTGCCGACACATGGCATCCAACCCTAGTTCCGAAAAACTCTGGATGAACCCTATATCTATATCAAATATATGAACATACTTGAATACGCTTGTTTCTGACTTCTCCACGAGTCACAGCGCCTGCGACTTTGTTCTCTGGACCCGCTTACATTTCTGTTTCTATGATACGTTCACTAACCATTCTCCTTTTGGCCCATTTACTAAATGTGGAGAGTACATGTCCAGGTAGTCGGGGGACGTGGGAAAAGGGACTCTCGACATAAAACCAGGAAAATAAAGACATGCTGGTACGTGAGTTTATCCCCTGTGGAAGCGTGAGATATGCAATACAATCATTACATTTGTCATGTATGTGTCTCTCATGACTTGGTTTTTAAACTGTTAAAAAGCCCTTTACACTTTCATTATGTTTTGGTATGTTTATACCTGAAAAGAAATCATGCACAAACGCCAGTGCAATATTTTCGCAACTGGTTTCGCAACTGGTTTGCAAAACGCTAGCACACATCTATTGTGGACCGTTATCAATTCCCTTGTTTGCCAGTCATTCAAACGGCATGAACATTCATTTTGTTTATTGATATAATAATGATACCTCGTACAAGAAATGGTATACCCTTTTGCAGTTGGATTTTTTATGTTGTTCCACTGATGCTAAATGTTCTTTGATAATTGTACAGCATTGCCGTGAAGCTCGTCGAGCAGGAACATAAACAAAATAGGCCTTTACCTTTTTTTAGGCTTCCAAAAAAAATGAATATTCAATCAATGGTTTGTCGATTGTCAACTGCAGCACAGTAATGTAGTAAGTCATAAGTTTATTCCAAATGGTTTTCAATGGTAATTCACATAACACATAAACAAATACTATTACTTTAAAACGGATTGAAAGACGTACTGGTTACGTTTCTGGATGTATGTATATATATATATATATATATATATATATATATATATATATATATATATATATATATATATATATATATATATATATATATATATATATATATATATATATATATATATATATATATATATATTGACTGTAGACTTACATTTACAAAATTATACATAATATAATCAAAATCAAAATAAATAGTGAAACAGAAACAAACATCAACATAAAATGAAACAAAAGTGAAGTTGAAAATCAGAAAGTGAAGTGAGATGACCAATATCTACTTATTCTTATTAGTCCGGCACAGAAAGCTGGATTTTGGGCTGAACCTTTTTTTTTCATATATAGTTTTTTTTCAATTGATTCTGGTAGCCAAGGGTACCCACTTTAAGAATCTGCCGGGTGCCGGGCTGGCACCCTTGAGCAATTTGAGATATTGACCCATCTTTGCCACCCCCCATGGTACAAGAAATGGGCAGATTGGGCTTTCTCCGGTTTTGGTTGTTCCAGATATTAAAATCTAAGAGACCTACAGACCCATCAACTTACATAGGCTTAATTTAGGTAGCAAATAGGTATATGTTTGTATTTGAACATCCGTAGGTACCTTAATTGCTGAGAACAGGCGAAAATGCAGGTATCGTCAGTTGTCCAACTACAATTATCAATTCATTTGCTACCTAGATAAGTCATATTTAGAACGAAAATAGTGAAAATTATATAAAGTCAATGTAACGCTGTCCAAAAAAGAGCAAAATGCAGACAAAAATCGTACATTTTAGCTACGTGACCTAATTCTTGACCCCTGTTCTTAGCAATGCGGGTACCTACAGTGGTCCAAGTACGTACAAATATCAATTTATTTGTTACCTAAATGAGTCATATTCAGAACTTGAATGGTGAGAGTTATATATAAGTCGATATAATGCTGTGCAAATTGCAGGCGAAAATCGTGCATTTTAGCTAAGTGATCTACTTTTTAACCCCTGTTTTCAGCATAGCGGGCACCAAACGCAGGCCAACTACAAATATCCATTAATTTGCTAGCTGAATAAGTCATATTTAGAACTAGAATAGTGACGGAATCTTTTATTGTGATTTAATGCTTTTCAAATATTAGCAAAATACAGGCAAAAATGTGTATATTCTAACTAAGTGACCCACTTTTTGACCCCTGTTCTAAGCAATTAAGGTACCTACGGATGTTCAAATACAAACATATACCCATTTGCTACCTAAATTAAGCCTATGTAAGTTGATGGGTCTGTAGGTCTCTTAGATTTTAATATCTGGAACAACCAAAACCGGAGAAAGCCCAATCTGTCCATTTCTTGTACCATGGGGGTGGCAAAGATGGGTCAATATCTCAAATTGCTCAAGGGTGCCAGCCCGGCATCCGGCAGATTCTTAAAGTGGGTACCCTTGGCTACCAGAATCAATTGAAAAAAAAACTATATATGAAAAAAAAGGTTCAGCCCAAAATGCAGCTTTCTGTGCCGGACTATATGGGTCATAATGCGTCAAAGGAACCGCTTTAAGCACACAAACTTTGAAGGTGTTGTTACGCATTATGACGTTCTCCTTCTTGAATTATAGAAATAATGTCACACAACAGAATCCAAACCGTGAACGATATGCATGGATAACTCTCGTTGATGAACTCTTTCTCGATGTTCATCTGCAATCTGCGTCCTCGCGATGTATTGTGTGGACGACTGCCTCGCATACATGGAAAGCGAGCAGAAAGTGAACAGTTCTGCTCCGACGGCTCTAGTATTATAATAGTAGATCTGTTTATGCAGACTGGCAGATAATGTATTAAGGGACGGCTGGCTATCTCTCCACCACTTATCACCAAATCACAAATTCCTCTCTTCCCAAACCGTGAAAATGATCGCTCTAAGAGGTATTGACGCATACGTCTGTTGTGCGAAATCAAAACACCCGGATGTACTCGCCGAGGATCTTGCTTAATATATCACAGAGATATATACACACGATAAGAAGTATACGAGTTATGCACAACGTATTGCCGTGTAAAATATAGTTACTTGATATATATATATATATATATATATATATATATATATATATATATATATATATATATATATATATATATATACATATATATATACATATTTACACATGTATATATATATATATATATATATATATATATATATATATATATATATATATATATATATATATATATATACTAGTATATATATATATATACATATATATATATACTAGTATATATATATATATATATATATACATATATATATATATATATATATATATATATATATATATATATATATATATATATCCTTGTCGAAACAAAAAACAGAAATGGGTTATAATAACTGGAGATGAGATTTTAATATAAGACATGTATTGTGGAAAGGACTTGTAGAATGCGCATGTGTAGTGCATGCACACTCAAATGTATATTACACCTAGGGTTATTGAAGGGCCGCATCTGGGTAAGATAGGATAGGTAAAGTATCAGTAGTGTATGGTTATCAGAATAACCTAATTCTAATGATACCCTAAATAAATTTAGCACAAGTTCAAGATGTCAAACACGATTTCATTTGCTCACGTTGGATAAAACACCAGTTGTGTGACTTAATTTTACAAGCAGGATCTGTCAATGTTATAGGAATTGATCTATATCTAGTATGGAGATGGTGCCTTTTAGATACCCAGTATCTATCCGTTGTGTTGTGATCAGAAGTTTTGGGCACTTTCTGTAAATTCATTTTATTCATATTCGCGAATGATAACAATGATAATGATGATGATATTACTAATGATAATGGTGATGATAATAATAATATTAATAATAATATTCTGCTATTTACTGCTGCCCTGACAACAGATGAAGACAAAGCACATACATGTGTAGCTTCCTCGCCATGATAAAGACAACAGCTCTAGCAGACATACCTACTTCAGTTAGGGAAAGAAGCTATTGGTGTTGGCAGCAAGCCGTGGTGGCGGGTGGCTGTGTGTCCCGTGGAGGCCACGGCTCTGGGCCGCAGTCAGCACTGTAAGGCCGTGTGATAAGGCAGTCTGTGCTGGGGTAAGATTAGCCCTCCAGGGCCTGATAGCAGACCTAAGGTCGCTGATAAAGAAGACGGTATGTGTGCTATTGAACCAACCCAGCAAAGGGTTTATCGCAAGGTCATAGACGCGTAGGACAGGTGGTGCTTCCTGATAACCCGCCAGTCAGAGACTTATCTTCTACGAGTGAGCACCGCACTACTAGATATATGCTCCCAGCGGCCCTCAGCCACTGACAGTACTTTTGGCAACTATTACTACTACTGATGCTGCTTCTACTATTACCACTTATTACTACTGCTGATACTAGTCTGCTTATTCTTCTACTACTACTGCTACTAATTCTTCCACTGCAAGATACTTATAATGTACCTACACTACCACTACTCAAGGACGACGAGCATGCGTCCAATTGCACTTTGTAAACACATGCACCCTTAAATGTAATTCATTGATGCCGAATGTGTTCTGAAAAGAAGAGATGCCGTTAAATTCCAGTCTATTCTTTTTAAAATATGCTTACCTTTATTTTGCGAGGTTGTGCGGAAAGTTGCAAAAGGGTGTTGAGTTCCTATCCATTCAACCAACGTTATTGCCTGCGGTTATACCGTTCCAAAACAACAGCTCTGGTAACTGAATCAACTTTTCCTGTCAGGATACGTACACGCATGTTACATTTTGAGAGACATCTTCATATGGCTTGGCGAGAAAAAGATCCTCTCGTTAGCGCAGATATGATGTAAATCCGTCTTCCACTAGGTGATTACGTATTCCGTGTACCAGCCAATGGTGGCGACCGTGGTTGATTGCGGCCAATGGGACGTCTTCCTCAACACCTAGCTCTGAAGCCACCCAACGAGGAATGATCAGCGAACGTCGTAAATCTGCACAATTCCCCCGCAATTAACGATCGTCCAACGTCTCCGTCGTGTACTAGATGCGTGTAGTGACTGTACGCCGCCAACACACAACAGTACCTAGCAGTCACGCGCGTGCCTTCAGTGTAGATGCAATCCTTTCATTCAGTGCACAAGTTTGGCGCTAACCACACACCTCGATACGGGATGAGTACGCCCAAAACATCACCATTTCCATCAAAGTCTTGGCGTACCAGTTGAATAGAAGCACCTTGAGGCAGTAAAGTCTATCTCATTGCGATGGCAAAGTTTTTGCGCTCCGGCTTCGTCTCTCACGGCGTAGCAGCCGAGAGTACGTTGGCGTAGTTCCTTCCCCTCTCGCGTTTTCTCGCAGCTCGCGTGATCTCGCGCTACGAGATCCGTATGCGGCGAGAGAAATTAGAGTGTGGAGCACCTGTCGCGGTGTGAGGCAGAAACACACAGCTATCTCAGGCCAATGTTCTTGGGTACAGGGTACAGCCAGAAATAATCAATACATTCAAATGCTTTACAACTTCTGATTGCTTTATGCGCTTGGTTCCTGTATGAAATCTGATATGACAGTGATTAGTTTATCGACCTTTTTCCTGTAACGGTATATATTTTCCACACACAAATTACCAATTAATTACACTTATCAAATATGCAGGCACGCACGCCGATCATAATTTCTATCAGAGTGCATTGCTCAATCCATTAGTTATTCTATAATTGCTCTCAATGATGTGAATCACACACACCATCCTAATGAAATATGATGTTTAACATGTGAATGTTCAAATCTAATTCCTTTTATCATGTTCTAAGCGGATACTGGCATTTTAAAAGTGACCTTTGCGTCGAACCTTTGTCGTTGAAAAAGTGAACCTTTATATCCTGAGGCGTGTCCGGATGTACATGTAACGTTATAAGAAATGCGGATAACGAAGTCATCCCAAAATAGCGGCTATCGCCTCCGTGCCGAGAGGTCTAATGTATTCGGCACAAGCCTCGCTGTGGCTCTCCTCTGCACAAGGTGCCGTGTATGAGGTCAACCAGCCTTGGAACTAGACCGTGGTTGCTTTTAAGCACTCAGCCATTAGGGGCTAGTGGTTGCTCACGAATAAGCATATATTTCAAAAGTGGCAAGATATAACAAACATCGCCACTTTTTCTCTGGTATTCTAAGGCTACGGCATGACCAGCCATTCGTTTTTGTTGGAGGAAACATGTGGTATCCGCGGACAACCATCAACTGAGCTCACGTGACTGAAGATGTTGTCACGTACACGATACAGAAGGACGAAGCATTGTGAATGAACCTCAATCGCAATTTAGGGTCACCAATTAAATTACGCTTGCAAATAGTCGCTATTGCTTCTCACTAGGACCTATTTCTTCATTGTTCCCGAGGGACTGTGCTCTGTTTGTTTTATTATACTGATTGTCTATCTACTATCTAAGAAAGAAAGAAAACCTTATTACATAAAGGGTATATTATGCATTTTATTGATGAATAAGTACCTGCAATTGGTAGGCCCAATGCTACTCCTGACATTTGCATAGAAGTCGCACAGTAGCTCTCCTAACTCTTCCTCATTCAAGCTCTCTATCTGACCCCCAACTTCTCCCCTAGCTGCACAGAAGTCTCTCAAGATGTTTCAAGCATATTTGGTCCCCTCCTTAGTCTTCTTGTTGAGCAAGTTTGTCGGAATAAATTCACTTGGGAGTTCATTGCTGAATCTAGAGGCGGCCATATTGTTTACATGTCGTCTGTTCATCTCATGAATATTCATGAAGTTGAGTACTATGGGAAGTGCATAAAAATCAGTTAAAATGCTTTTGTAACAATCTAGATTCCCCTTAGTATAGAAATTCATACTATTAAAAAAAAAACATTTCCCACAAAACAAATTCAGTAAGATTGACCTAGATATTTCACATGAACTCATAAATGGACCACCTATTGACGAACAGAGACACTAGCCACGCTCTATTGATGGAGAATAGTGACCGGCAATGGTACCCTCCTCCCAAACACAGGCATACTATTCAGAATAGGGGGTCTGTAACTGACCAATCAGAGGCCTAAAATTCTACAAGAGGTATAATAAAAACACACACACACACACACATATATATATATATATATATATATATATATATATATATATATATATATATATATATATATATATATATATATATATACACACACACATATATATATATATATATATATATATATATATATATATATATATATATATATATATATATATATATATATATATGTGTGTGTGTGTGTGTATTAATATTTATTCATGGTTCAAAAAGGTCTAGCTGAAACAGCGTCAGTACAGGTACATGCACTTGTAACAGTAGTTAGTTGTGTTGTCTAGTAGCGGCATTGCAACATGGCGTATTTTACTAATTAGATGATGCGCGTTGGATAGGAGCATGCGTGCAGCACGCGGCAATGTCAGGGGGAACACCCCTCATCATCTATCTTCCATCTGCCCCTTTTGATTTAGCCCAATCCAGTCTTTCAGCGAAGCCTTCTCCTCGGAGAGATGACGGACACTGGCCCAGTGCCGGGGAAATGGCTCTTTTTTCTCACGGGCATGCGAGTAGATTAATGGTCTTGTGGATTGGAATTTACTTTGCTGAATGATGATCTATGCTTCTAGCGGCGTAACATTGCGAGTTTGCCAAATTGATAGTTACAGTATACACCACTCACGTGATATGGACTTGCAAATTGTCTATACCACGCAAAATAACGGAACGCCGAGAAGAAACAGCAGTAGTGTGTGAAGACGGTTTCATTAGATGTTTTATGTTTTTTTTGTAACAAGTAAATGTTTGTTCTGGAGCATTCAAAATGGCTCCTATGTCCTCAGCAAACACATTTGGATATTTGCAAGTGTTGCTCATAACAGGTATTGCGGTGTAGGTTATTCAGGCCAATGACGGAACTCGCCATAATCGGCGAGATGAAGTGAATGGTGCCCACCGTAGTCCAGCCAAGAGTCCACCATTGTTCAGAACACACATATTGAAAGGTTTGCCAAGTTCTGCCTCAGCTCGGCGGTTAACATGAAGCATACTGGTGGACTAAAGGGTGGGGGGGGGGGGGGGATTTTTCTGAGGGGAATTTATCAAGATTCCCACGGCTGTTGAAAAATAACCTTGACCTTCCCCTCTCTTTTGATGTATCCTCGAACTTTTAAGGTTTGGTAAATACATTAACTATACAATTTCCTCAAAGTAGTCCATTCTGGTAAATAACACAAAGTAGTATGTGTTGATGTTTTTATTTACTTTCTGCGGCAGAGATTGGCACTGTTTGATAGTTTTGATAGTTGAAAATTTGGCTAAAGCATATTCTTTTTTTTTTCCAAAGGCGCTTTGTTATGACTGGAGGGTTTTGCGCCCATACTTTTCCATGCTAAGGTATACCGCCTCCTTGATAGAGGTTTGACTAGTTAGAAATTTCAGGGGACAGAGGTAGATCACGTGACCCCACCGATAACCTTTCAATTCGTCTGTTTCTAACTTTAGAACGTTCCATTATAAGCATCTGCCAGCAGAATTTTGTATCCCTGGCTATATGAGTGTGGACGCTCTATTTACACTTTAATGTCGTGTAAAGCAACGGTCTACGTGACAAATACATAGACTAATACATTGCTGTCTTAAGTAGCATTGGCCATCTTCCCCAAATCTTGGCGGAGCGATACGCTATGGCAACACTGGCGCGGAGTAGAACTACAAGTACTGGCTGAGTCCGAATCAGTTCATCAGACAAGGACAGTTGTACATGCGTTCTGGCCATAGTCTTAATATCGGGGGCCCAAGAGTATGGGGGGGGGGGGGGGGCTGTCTCTAGATTTTTAGTGATAAACACCTATGTCTCCTCCACCTGACGTGTGGTCGCGGCGCCCTGTCCCCGCACAAATTCGCGTGTCCTAAAATATCACACACTCAATCCAAAATTCACCTCTTGAAATGAGTGCAAGTTTTGTTCATTAGTTAAGCCCAAGTCGTGTGCTCATGTGTGCGCTTCAGATGCCATTGGGTTAGGTGCGGCGGGTAAGCTTTATTGGAAAGCGATTCACTTACGTTATCCTGTGCTTTTCGCCTGGGGGGAAACTGTCGATTGCAGTATACGCCATCATGAACTCCGCTGCTTTCAATAGTGCTCGTATAGACAGGATGGATGCAGAAAGGGATGCATTGTTTGCCGACGGATCCTATTGTGTTAATGCTGTTTTCATTATTGACCATGTAAAGTTCGTTACAGCATGTCTGTATCTACAGCTCGGCTAACAGCTCTCTGCCAGCAGCTATTCCAGAGTGTTTGTGTATTCAGCAGCCATAACCTACGCATGAAGAGATCTTTATCGTACACCTATTCTCCATACATGAATAGCTCGCATTAGAGACCGTGTGTCGCCAAAAAACTTAAATGAATAATAAGATAGGATCTGCATACATGTCTGATGATGTTACAAGGGATTTTCAGCTATGTTATGTCATGTGGTGAAGGTAGCAAAATGATTGAGTGTTACATCCGACATGATTTACATAATTCATAGAGTCTGGACCACTTTTCATGTGGGTTTCACTCTAGTATGAATTATGATTTTATTTAAACAAAACCTGCAATTTCGAGCTCTTGAAACGAACGCAGCGTCTAGTTGTACCGAACTAGGGTCTAGTCTTTGATAAATTTTAACAATTATCTTTACACTTAACCCTTCCAATGCTGAGAGTACTTTCGTCCAAAGGACAACGACGCAAAGATTTTTGAAAACCATCTAAACCCTGTCATATTGGTATTCAATAGATACTCAGCTCTCACCGAATTCTCTCAGATGGATGAGTATCACATGCCAGGGTTTCAGTCGTTTATAATCCGACTTGGGGCATCTTGGAAAGTTGTCAATCACTTCAGTCAGGCGGTGATTTTTACTTATTCTCTGGTTTCCTCCATCACTGCCAAGCTGGCTAGCTAATGCTCAATTCAGAGTCACACAATGGGGGAAATGTGTCATGATATTAAATAAGCAAGGAAGTTTTGATGAGAAACATGTCACGTGAACGAGTTCAATGCTAATATAAGGAACAACACACTCACCCTCCTGAGAGATATGCATCCCATGAGAACAGCCAGCACTTACCTGTAATGGAAAATACAGGTGCTGTTAATCAGTTGTCCTCCCTTTGATGTGAGTGGATTATCCGTCGGGACTCAAGGTTGCCGAAAACTAATCATTCCAGCCACTGCACAAACCCTGGATATATGGATGGAATCTTAATGAAGTTATTATTTGGTAATTAACGGGACATGTGGCACGCATGCTTGAATAAACCATCGCAGCAATCCAATAGTACAAAAGCCAATACTATTGCACCAGTGATATCTTACATCGCTTCTATAGACATACAGCATGGAGGCACAGAACGATACACTACTTATAGTAGGGGAGGAACGGGGGGCTTACGAGCACCCTCATGATACATTTTTTTAAATCACATTTTTGGAATCCTGAGGTGCTGAATTTTACTAATTTTTTTGTTCCCCGCGCCAACTCGTGTCCCATGGGCTTGCTTTTTGGCCATCTTGGCAGCCATATTGAATTTCCCTTAGACAGCATAAATAGAGGAAAAATAGGGGTAGGGGTAACCATTTTGATCATAACTTCAGTTATATTTGTATATTTTCAACAAATGAGGTATCAAAATTTGAAATATTCCATTCCGAATATTTTAAGACCGGTCCAGCTCTGATTGGTCAATTGTGAAAGGTCATTTGGGGTCAAATTAGGTAAAAAAGGTCACAAAGGTGAAAATCTGCTTTTCATTTTATTTTCATAAATTAATATTTTTTTTTGTAAAAAATCAGGTTGATGATTATTTCAACATCATAACATTTTTAAGCAAGATTATAAACACACATCCATAATTAGTGGTCCAAAGAACAGGAAATTACTATTGAAGGGTATGCAAGTGGTTGAAAGATGACTATACACATTCAAAATCTTGTCAGTTCAGGGCTAAATATAGGAGGGTAGGGGTAACATTAGTCTCCATAACTTTAGTTATATTCAGACAATTGCAACAAATGAGGTATCAAAATGTGTAACTTTTTATTCTACTAATTTGGAAGTGGGACCCTTTCTGATTGGTCATTTAGAAATATCACTTGAAGGTCATTTGAAGGTCAAATAAGGTCCAAAACGTCACAAAGATGAAAATCTGCTTTTTATTCATAATATTTCCATAGACTAATATTTTTCTTAAATCAAGTTGATAATTCGTTTAGCATCATAACATTATCGGACAAGATCATTAACCCACTCACAATTAGTATTCCAAAGTAAGGGAAATCAATATTGAAGGGCGTGAGAGTGGTTGAAAGATGACTATGCACATTCAAAATCTTGTCAGTTCAGGGCTAAATATAGGAGGGTAGGGGTAACATTAGTCTCCATAACTTTAGTTATATTCAGACAATTGCAACAAATGAAGTATCAAAATGTGTAACTTTTTATTCTTCAAATTTGGAAGTGGGACCCTTTCTGATTGGTCATTTAGAAAGGTCACTTGAAGGTCATTTGAAGGTCAAATAAGGTCCAAAACGTCACAAAGATGAAAATCTGCTTTTTATTCATAATATTGCCATAGACTAATATTTTTCTTAAATCAAGTTGATAATTCGTTCAACATCATAGCATTATCGGACAAGATCATTAACCCACTCACAATTAGTATTCCAAAGTAAGGGAAATCAATATTGAAGGGCGTGAGAGTGGTTGAAAGATGACTATGCACATTCAATATCTTGTCAGTTCAGGGCTCAATATAGTAGGGTAGAGATAACATTTTTCACCATAACTTTGATTATATACAGACAATTGCAACAAATGAGGTATCAAAATGTGTAACTTTTTATTCTTCAAATTTGGAAGTGGGACACTTCCTGATTGGTCAATGAGAAAGGTCATTTGAAGGTCAAATGAGGTCAAAAACGTCACAAAGATGAAAATCTGCTTTTTATTCATAATATTTCCATAGGCTAATATTTTTCTTGAATCAAGTTGATAATTCGTTCAACATCATAAGATTTTTGGGCAAGATCATTAACCCACTCACAATTAGTATTCCAAAGTAAGGGAAATCATTATTGAAGGGCGTGAGAGTGGTTGAAAAATGACTATGCATATTCAATATCTTGTCAGGCCAGGGCTCAATATTCGAGGGTAGGGATAACATTTTTCACCATAACTTTGGTTATATACAGACAATTGCAACAAATGAGGTATCAAAATGTGTA
>OZ012689.1:1847517-1915702 GCA_963942565.1 Maea johnstoni | reverse complement strand
CATTGTAATAAACACTTGGTTGAAAAGTGGATAGATTTGGGGTTTACATACATCATTCTACTTATACATATGTATATGGGGGCCTTTACATATTTGTAGTACTTGAAGGAATAATACTGTCCTCACAATCGGAACATATACGTTTTGTTTGCACATGATAAAAATTACGGCTAAACAGTGTGAATAATTGTTACACGCTGACAACGGATAGACACATTAATATCACCATAGGAACAGTTTGGTTGTGCAAAGCAAGAATTTAAGCACTGCGTGTATTAGCAGGAACATTCGGAGAGTTTATGACTTTTACGCTCATTTTAAAAGGTCATAGGTGAGTGAGTTCCTTCTGTAATACCTGTCTTAAGATTAAAAGTATATATTGATGCGTGTTTTGTGATATTCAAGTTGCTGTTGTCGCCGTAGCTTCTAGACAATGGACAAAGCAACGACTGAGAGCAAAGCTGCACAAATCACAAACCCTCCTTTAATGACAAGATTAAGCGAAGGCAGCTCATTGATGTGGTTTACTTTCTCGCCCAGTGCCCTCGAGGGGAAACTTGATTTACCCATTTCATTAAAAGATACAATTGAATTCGCAGACATCCTGATTATCATTGCGGGGCGAGGTCGTGAGCTGCTATGTAGGTCATGCTTCTGCTGATTAGATTGGCCCGTTACGAATGAGGTCCAGCGCAGAAACAAAGCATCCTGCTGCCGCAGCAGCCATAAAACAATATAAAGCCTGCGCCTTCCATTGCACGACCTCGAAAAACACTTCCGAAATTAAGGAAATGAGAGATCATTGCGGAATTTTGAATTTCGTCACTTTGTCTGTCATATTGCGGCTAAGTCGTGACTAGCCAGTTGTAATAACTCGTGGTGGAAATTTGAGCAGCCGGCGAAAACCACCGTCTAACCCAAAGTCACTGGCAACATTCTCCCATGCCCCGGGTGAAGATCACTGTAAAAAATATGTTATCAAAAAGAATTGCCAGTGAGCGAATATTTCTATATGAACGTATACAATTCTGGTATATATTGGAGTGGACGAAGTGCTAAATGATCTTATGTTACATATCATAAAATAGACGAAAACCAAACATATCTTTACAGGCGATCTTATTTTCTCAGTGATGCTACAACTGTTTGATACAACTATGTATTATGCTCATTGGCTGTGCATTCAGGTACTGAATAATACTTGGGCAAACAGTAAGCACACGCATAAACAAAAAAAGCTTCAGTTAGTACATCTCTCAACCATACCTTTCGTTCAAAACATTTCTTTCTAACATGCGTTGGATATCTGTAAAGCTTTGACTAATTTAAGACCGCTGTCTTAGTTGTTGCCTTTTTGTAGGTCGAGGAGTTTTTCATTCTTGTTGTTTTCTTCAATAGTTGCTTGAATGATCACCCGGAACGCACTAGCTTGACTTCGAGCCCATCTCTCGAGATGAACTGGAAGGGTTGCAACTGAGTCAGTTGTTCATTAGCGATGCAGTTTATTAATTAGTCAGTGCCTTATATGGATGGTTCAATTAAGGAGAGGAACCATAAAACTCCCATGTTTGCAAGTAATGATCGAGTAGACCAATTTCCCTTCACATGTTTAATAGGACCACCTAAGCCTACCCACAATATGCACGAGCTTTGATCACCATTCTTTATCGGTTTCCAAAAACACAGGAATAGTATAGACTTATTGTAAGAGTCACCTTAACATATGTATATCTGGGAATAAGAAAACATTATTTACTAGTCTTGCGTGTGGGAAAGTATGGAATAACAGATTTACGTATGTAGAAAATAACAATGGTAAACATCTCAGTGTATTCAGTACCGAATGAAATTATCAAACTGATTATTTTAACGTTTACTCCTATTTTCTGCTGCTCAATTAACCTTATGACTGGCCAAATCATTGTATTCATTCTCATCACCATCACTATCATCCTCATCAGTGTCGACATTGCTATTGCCACTGGATTCGTTGCATCTCGTTCAGCGTCTTGGCATACGAATTGGCAAGAGTGTAGCACGTGTGTTACAACTAATAACGTAATAAACTACCGATAATGTAATACTCAACTGATAATGTAATAACATTTACTGATAATGTAATACTTAACTGATAACGTGAGCTGATGAAGGCAAGCTGTGACCAATGTACACATGTCGCTTTTGTTAATGTGTCGATCATCTATAGTATATGCAGATTTAGGGTAAAGGCTTTTTTATGAATTGCCAATGCTGCAGCAATGATACGCCATAAGTGTTGTGTGTGCGATTGTGGCCTGCGTGTGGGGGCTCACTGTTCTATCAGGCAGGCGGCGCGTGTAGCAGGCAGGTCATAAAGCAAGCAGTAGGAAGCGATGAGCTGGACTGTAGGGATGTGCTTTATTATGCCTGCCGCCCAGAATAGTTGAGGGCAGCAGGCCAGAGTGTATGTGTGACCTGTTGTTAGTTCAGCCCAGCACCATGCAGGGAGCCCGCGGGCAGGGCAGTTATGTGAAACAGGTGAGGGTCAGCTCTTTGCCCGCCAGTGTCTGTTCACGAATTGCATTATAACTGAGGGTAAGACAGTGCAATGAATCCTACAGTACAGCAAGTCCGGATGTATACACACACACATACATACACACACACATACACACACATATATATAAATATATATATATATATATATATATATATATATATATATATATATATATATATATTTATATATATATATATACATATACATATATATATACATATATATATATATATATATATATATATATATATACAGTGTTGAAAAGGACGTTCAAAATGCTCGTTTCAAGAGGTATCGGTAGTGAATGGAATTCTCTATGGAACTACCGAACGTCTGCTTGACAAGATTCATAATTGCTGATAATTGAGATAATCGGTTTATTTTGTGAATGCTCCTTATTAATTGATGTGTTGCCTGATGTTATTATTTGGAATAGTTTTAATGATGTGGGTAGGGCTAATAAACTGACGAATAATAGAATCCCATTGGAAACTATTATTTTGGGGATGTCTGGGTTACCTTTGCAAGCACGGTAAAGGCAGGACAGTCAATTCAGTGCAGTGCAGTGATGGTATACGGAGAAAGCCGTTATGAGCACAATAAAGGGGCCAAATATAGGTCTTACAATGTGAGTGGAAAAAAGGTCAATGAGTGCACAGAGTATGATCACGTGGGTGTGAAAAACTGTTTGTTTAAAAATTATATGCCCAGAACGGAAGACAGAATAATTCAATTAAAAGCGTCGGCATAAAGAGAAAAGGCCTCCCTATGAAAGTCTGTGCTAATTTGTTTTGGGCTATCATAATTCCAATCGTAACATATGGCTCTGAAGTGTGGTCGATGAGAGGTGACGAAATTGAATCTATTCGGAAATTCCAACGTTACATTGGACGCAGGTGCCAGAGATTTAACTCCAAATCACCTAACTACAGTGCATACATCCCATTAGGATGGCTGAGTATTAATCGCTATATTCAAGTAAAAAAGCTGCTATTCTTGAGAACTATCATGGTTATGAAAGACGAATGCCTGTATAAGAAAATCTAACAAGCTGGTGCAACACGCTATAATCTTAATCTAAATAGTGGTAGAATAAACGAAAATGACAGCCCCATATTTGATTTGTTAAACACATCCGTAGATGTCGACCTCTTTGACGTTTGCATGAATATTATCGCAAATGGTAGATACTATAGTAAAGATATGTGGAAAAGACTTGTGTGGCAAGCAGTGTGGACCAAGGAGGATGAGGATGTGCGCATGACATATACACACCTTGAGATAAGACCCCGGATGTTTGATATAATTGAAAAAACCTATTATCTGAACTGGTGGATAATGTCAGACATCTACCCTAAAATGACTGGAATTAGTGAAAAAATGGCATCTGTTGTGTGCGGATGTCTCATCCCACTGGTCCAAATGCTGCATCAGGTGTGATCAAAGTGCAATCGAGAATACCTGGCACATAGTGATGCAATGCCCCTTTTATGACATATATAGGGCCGATTTGTATAGCGAAATATCACGACTCAACGATGATACTGTAAATGACATACTGAGAGACCCAGGCGGTGTATTTGACATATTCATGGGGAAACACCCCACAAACGCACAAATGGTAGATATGATAAAGATATGGTATATATCCGGCAAGCATATAGGATGTATAACTCTGCTATAATACGCGACATTGATTAATTAGACCCAAATAACAGTATCGCTTTCCTCCGCGCAATGTACTAGGATTTAGGTCCTGACAAGAGGAACTTATATGCCTCTTTTTTGTTGGTGAGTTTCTGCTCAGACTATGAAATAGATATCCCTCCCCAACCCCTGTATTTGTAATCCATAAGTCTCTCTACTGTATTATAATTTTATGTGTTCCATTTAATGTTTTCTGTTCCGTTTGATATTATTTATTTGTTTGTAAAAATATTTGTATTCTGTGTAATTTCGGCGTGCGCAGTCAATAAATATACAATAGAATACAATTCTGCCACTTGTGATTGATTTGTCGAAATTGAAATACACTTTACATTTTTTGTAGAATGTGTTACGAAAATAATCATCTAACAGTTATCAGGAATTTCTTGTCAAATTAAAATCCTACGTATTCCTATTCAAGGTTTTTTACATGCAAGAAGTATTATCAAAGAAAAAACCCTCTCCAATGTTTCAATAAATACACCACATAACGAAACCAGATCAACGAATATTAGGTTGTGTAGCGGTACATAGGACTTTCGAAGACAATGCGACAGCAAGCGTACTATGATCATTGGACTCCATAGTGTGGGTTCCTAATGCACCTGGGGGAAACTCATACCATGATGTAGTAAGGTCGTATAGCATGGCATATATTGGAGTTGGTGTGCGTTAGCAGGTCTTAATAGGGTAGCAAACAATGCGAATAGTACTATTATGTTTTTAGAATAATAAATATTTTTCTCGGAGCTATGCCTGCGCTGATTATATCCCATCTGCCTTAGCCGATTGCAAGCTGATCACCAGGCAGTAATCTGTGAAAGAAGATCCTATATATCTGGCTAAGGGCCAATATTGAACTCCATTTTAATCTGTAGTGTCATCAATAATGTAATATATACCTCCTTTAAAGGGAGACAGAAGAAAACTATAAGATATTGAGATAATCTAAACGGTAAACATTAGCTTAGGTCTCGGATTACACGTTTAAGAAACTAGTAATGCAGGTCAGCACTGAACTTGAAGATGGAAATGAATGAAAAGAAAATCAACAGTCTTAAAATACGAGTAGCCCATCTCATGGCTGTTTAAAGAAACGAAATTCTAACAATTTTTCACAACAGTAAAGCAGAGCGATCTCGTGTAATTAAGTTAAACAGCTGTCTAAGGGTACTTTCTCAAAGGGTTTCTCAAAGCTATTTACATTAAAATGTCTAGTTGTGGATTCAATGAAATTAACGTAATCAAATTAAGTATGTTTGACAGTCAAACGACGGTCAGAGGCTGTACATTGTGGAAGGTCTTCCTTTTTCAAAATAAAGGAATAAGTCTCGCGAGTGTGACCATTTCCTATTTGTCAGATGGAATGCATGTACATGTATTCGGTTGTTTACTGTTTTATGCCTCTCAGATTGCCATTAGCATTTGCATTCTGGTCCAATCAAAACCCTACATAGTCCTATCAAAGGTATTCTTTTTACATGCAAGAATCATTATTAACCCTCACCTAGGTTTAAACAAATACAGCACAAAATGACCCCCTCGTCCACGAATGTTTGGTTGTGTAGCGGTACATGGAACTTTCGAAGACAATGCGATAGCAAGCGCACTATGATCATTTGACTCCATAGTGTGTGTTTCTAATGCGCCTCGAGGAAACATTAAAACTCATACCATGATAAGTACGGTCGTATAGCATGGCATATATTGGAGTTGGTGTGCGTTAACAGGTCATAATAGGGTAGCAAACAATGCGAATAGTACTGTTTTTTTAGAATAATTAGTTTTTTTTTCTCGGAGCTATGCCTGCGCTGATTATATCCCATCTGCCCTAGCCGATTGCAAGCTGATCACCAGGCAGTAATCTGTGAAAGAAGATCCTATATATCTGGCTAAGGGCCAATACTGAACACCATTTTAATCTGTAGTGTAATCATTAATGTAATTTATATATCCATTGTGAGAAAAGAAAAAAGAAAACTATAAGCTTTTGTGATTATCTAAACGGTAAACATGAGCTTAGGTTTTGAATTACAAGTTGCGGATATTTATAATGCAGGTCCGGACTGAACTTGCAAATGGGAATGAATTAAAAGTTTCAAAAGATAGCAAATGCATGAATGTATAAAAATCAATCCTAAAAATGTTTCACAAACGGTAAAACAGACCAATCTCATAGAAATAAGATACAATACTGTCTGGAGGAACTTTCCAAAGAGTTCCTCAAAGCTATTTACATTAAATATTCTAGTTCTGGATTCAATCAAATTTACGTAATCAAAATAAGTATGTTTGACATTCAAGCGAAAGTCACAGGCTTTACATTAGGTAGGGTCTTCTTTTTTCAAAAAGGAAGGAGTGAGTCAAGTGTGTGTGTGACCAATTCCTATCCTTGCTAAAACTCTCTCCTCACGCCTAATGACTCTAAAACTACAGACCCAGCTGATGATGAAATACATATAATTTCTTGACAAAGTAGCTCAGTTGGTTAGGTGTCGGCCTAGTAATCAGAGGGTCGCTGGTTCGATTCCCGGCCACTCCGGGCACTTTGGTCGTTCTTGGGCAAAACAGTTTATTCCATATTGCTTCAGTCTACCCAGCTGCAAAATGGGTACCTAGCATAAATAAGGCAGTGCTTAGAGTGTGCGCGCTATATGCTGCCAGTTGCTCTGGAATATCCCCCGGGGGATTGAAATGGTTTCTGTATGTACAGTGCCTGCTACGGGAGGAAGGTCGTGTGAGCACTTCGGTGGATACACGACTATAAACCGAATACCTTTACCTTTGACTAAAACGGCGTCCGAAGTGCGCGAGCACATTACTGCCCGTAGGGTGTGACAAGTTCTGCCATTCACCCAGATGGCATTTTACTAGGTGTATATAGAGAAATGCCTGAACTAAATTCGTCGTAAATAACGGTTTATGGCAGCGAGTCAAGAGCGGCCAAAAAACAAAGTCATGCGTGCAATTGAAAACTTGTCTTAAGATTATATATGGGAAATATTTTGGGATATTTTCGCGCCCGTGTACTTTTAGCTAACATGTCGAAAAAGGGGAACGACTTTACGGTAATCCAGGGACTTTGTCTAACATCTAGACGTACACATCTATACGATAGTCTACGCGGCAGAGATGCCTCATGCTGAGAATATCGTTAAACTGGCCATAAGTTCTTAAATCATGGTACGTGTGTGTTATGAAATGTTCAATTGATATTGTGCACGTACGTTGGCATACCTGTCAGCTTTCAACAATCCAAAATCAGGAGATATAAGGCGGTTTACTACACTGCGGCGTCTTTAGTTTCGGTTTCATTTTGTTTAGTTCCAATTCTGGCCACGAGGGGCCAGGTTAGTACTTATGTTTAAGGAGTTGGCCCTTACAGTTGATAATCATGGAAACATGTGTTAATAGGATACCTTTAATTTCAGTTTATGTAGCAGATAATAATAATAATAATAATTGGAATTTATATAGCGCCTTTTCCATTCATAACATGTTCAAAAGCGCTGCACATTGTCTTAGTTTGAGTCATAGTCAACAACGCCTCAATGGGCGAGCCTGAAAAGGTGTGTTTTGAGACACTTCTTGAAGGCCTGACACGATATAGAATCCATCAGGTGTTGTGGTAGCGCATTCCATAATCTCGGTGCACTGATGGAGAAAGCGCGATCTCCAAATTTGAGTCTAGTCCGAGGCTCATCCAGAAGGCCCTTAGCTTCTGATCGTAGATGGCGTCTGGGTTTATAAGGCACGAGCAGCTCCTTGATGTACTTAGGTGCAAGTCCGTTGAGCGCCTTGTATACCAGCAGTAGGACCTTAAATTGGATGCGGAATTTGATTGGTAGCCAGTGAAGCTTGATGAGAACAGGTGTGATATGTTCATACTTCCTGGTTCTCGATACTATCTTTGCTGCACTGTTTTGTAGTCGCTGCAGCTTTGCAATCAAATCCTGTTGTATTCCAATTAGGAGAGCATTGCAGTAATCCAAACGAGACATCACCAGTGACTGCATCACTGTTTTTGTGGCATCTTCTGTTAGCACACGTCTCGCTTTTCCAATATTTCTCAGGTGAAAGCTAGATTTTTTGACAACACTTTTGACATGGGGTGCCATGATCAGTTGAGAGTCAAACATAGCTCCCAGATTCCGCACAGGCTCAGATGCAACAGACACATCAGTCCCCGCTACAGAGAGTGACTTAATGTTCAGTTCACAATTGCTGCATGATAGTATACACACAGTTATCAAAAACATGCAGATAGCTTTGGAATTGAAAATGTCGTCATCAACAACATTTACATTGTGTGATCTTTCCAGACATTGTGTGATCTTTCAAGGTCAAATACTTACTATGTTCGGCACATCATGAAATTCTTGGCTCTTGGCTAGAAAATAAATTTATTCTTGGTATGGTGGATTATTTTTGAAAGTTGGCAAATTAGTAGCTAATCTGAAGATTTCTGACCAAGTTATATAATTCATACATGTTAACATTCAACCATCCAAAATCAGAAGATTTTTTGCGCGGTTCCAATTCTGGCCACCAGGGGTCTGGTTAGTTTATTAGTTTAGGAGTGGGCTATTATATTTTACAGGTGTTGGCAAATTGAAAACCATACAAGTATGATTGTGAAATAACTATAAGTTTATGTAGCAGATCACACTTGCAGCATGATGACAGATTCCCAGTTATGAAAAACACACAGAGATTGCTTTTGAACTGAAAATATCATAGTAGTCCATGACCCAGAGGGTTGGTCAGTATCATATTGGGTGGGGGGGGGGGGGGGGGGCAAATTCTGATTAATGTTTTTGAATATCCCATATTCTCAGCTTCATGGTATTTCAGTAACAAATATTTTCCAAATCAGACCTTTTTTCTTTTCCCAGGTGAACTTAGCTTTACATATTTACACGATCACTAAATTGCTTTTACTCGCTACCCATATTCCTCATATTTCATAACTATTACATCTCTATCCATTCCCTTTGAGACATGAATCCGTGTGCCGGCCTACATATTTTGGCGCACGGATCCATTCCTCTACCATACCTGCCTAACCTTTGCACTGTGTTGCGCCCAGCGCCACTAGCTTCATACTACTTTCCATTCCTTTTATTTCCACTCCTATCACCTTGTATCGGACTTTCTCTGGTTGACTGCTCCATCCAACTCAGATTGGCATTTGCGGTTTAAAAAGATTATTGATGTGTTTCTTAAAATTACTGGACTGTTTGTACCGGTATTGAGTAGGCGTGCTTTGGCTGCAGTATCGTCCTTCACATTACCCCTGATGCCCACATTACTTGGAATTCAGTAAAATATAATAACTTCCCAAGATACTGTACTAGCCAATCGCAATGAAGGCATTCTAGCTCCCTAGGAACAAGAGTATGTGTTCAATCCCTGTCCCGAGTGACCTGAAGGGCCAACTTTGAATCAGTGAATATCATATAGTTCTATCCATCATCATCTGATGTCTCAACCTCATCAAGGGCTAGATATAGGGCACGTTACTCTGCCAAAAATATAGAAATGGAAATATCGAACAGTTTTCACAATGTAATAGCAATGTTTGAAAATTATTGATAATTTCATACACCGATGCACATGTTTCGAACCAAAAATAAGCACTTTTAATGTCAGAGGTATATTCTAACGGTGATGGCGCCTGCACAGACCACAGACCTAATACACTGGGAATATGAAGAGTTGAATCAAAAGATAGACAAATAAAAATACTTTTTCTCACAAACAGAATATACCAATTCCTGATATTAATGACAGTTTTAGCTACATCTGAAAAAATATAAATGAAATACAATACAATGAGAAATGCAATCACTATACTATGTGTTGGTTTTTCTTCAGGTTTATTAGCAACTGAAATGTTTTGTCGTTCAGCTTCTTGGATTACTATTCTTTGTTATTGTTAAACTAGAAAAGTTGTTAAATTATGTGATTTTTTGAGTTTGTATCTTGAATTACTATTATTTGTTATTGTTAAACTAGAAGAGTTATTAAATTATGTGAATTTATGAGTTTGTAAATCTCTATTTTCCTTCTCTTGTAATATGTATATGTCCTTGCTCTTCTTAGTTACATTCATTCTAGGTCTTTTTTCATAATTTTGTATCTAATCAATGCAATACTTGTCATGATTTGAAACCAATTGGGATGTCCATATGCTAAGCTGTTAAATGGATCTGAATAAGGTATACACATGCACACTAAGAATGACGAATAATTCTCAATCCATTACATATGCGAAACTCCAAGGCACCTTTCAGGAAAATGTAGTTCATAAAGTCATATGACGGGAAACGTAATTTCTGGTGTTTCCTGCAATAATCTTGTCATCTCCATTACCTCCTACTTTACCTGGGAGGATTATTGATACTTTCTCATAAGATCTAGACATGCGGGAAATACCAAGAGGCATACTAAACTGATAATGCTTCTGTGATCACGAAAGGCATTCAGTGCAGCTACAATTACAAGACAGTTATAAGCAGATAAATGAATCTGTCCCATTGCCTGCAGATGATATCCTTGAAATCAGGGCCAATGATTCAGTAATCAGATACCAGTTACTCTAGATGGTCAATCCGTTATAGCTCAAAGTGTCTATTATAGAATATATGTACTCGTATAACACAAAAGGGCCATTTCGTAAAGATTACAGTTCATGGGCGAATGGTATGTGAGCGTAGTAAAATGATCTATTACTAATATTGGATATCTTTGCCTACTTCCTCATAGAATAATATATATATATATATATATATTTATATATATATATATATATATATATATATATATATATATATATATATATATATATATATGGTGTATATATATATATATATATATATATATATATATATATATATATATATATATATATATATATATATATATATATATATATATATATATATATATATATATATATATATATATATATATAGATAGGTAGGTAGGTAGGTAGGTAGGTAGATAGATAGATAGATAGATATATGCATGAATCTTCATAACGGCCTGTGGTTGTGGCTTACTGTTGGCCTAATGTTATCCATAAATATTGTCTAAGGGGCAGGCTACTATAATTTGTTTTTCTGCAGGTAATATGCTGAAGCTTGGCTTCAACGACGAGCCAATGGGAGGCGGTGGGGGTAGCGGGGGGGGGTGGTTGAGGGGTAGAGGAATATGTCCCAGTGAAAGTGAAGGGCAGAATTTGGCTGTTGTCAGCCATTGAAGAGCCTCTCTCAAACCTCCTGATACCAATGCCTCTAATAGATAGTAAATGTACAACAGAAGACATTTAAATCATACGCAACAACTTAGAGTTGTATTAAGGCACATAGTACCTCACTTTTGTTACCACCTTTGTCCTAATTATCTCATGTTATGTTTCCTTTGTCTTTGTAGGTGAGTAACGAGTGCAGATTATATACTTCACTAGGGAATGATCACCCAGGGCGTTTGGTAAGTCATTTATGTATGCACAGGAATAATCTGTAGCCACGTTTTAGTTAATCGTGCACGTTGCCCAGCGTTAAGCGATGGAACGTGAATGGAATTTGTCAAGGAAATGAGATGTCTTTTATGTTTGTTATGACAATATAACAAATGTGCAAGTTTTCTTGAAAATAGGGCATTTGGCGTATAGAGTAATCATTTCCCACACGACACTAATTACTAATTAGTTTCATGAGTCAATTTGCACTGGTAGGATGGGAACAGCTACACATAAAAACTAATTTACGACAGTGACGTTTTTAAAGGTTCGTTCGGTTACATTTGCTGAAGACAGGTGCTTCCTTAAGGTAGCATAATACACATGGGTACTCATCTGAGAGTATTCAGAGAGAGCTATCCAATGAATACCAACACGACGGGGTTTAGATGAGTTTCAAAAATATTTGCGCCCTTGTCATTTGGGCGAAATTTAAAGTAGCCTCAGCATTGGAAGGATTAACAGTGCCCTGAGCGCCGCCTTTGCCGCCACCGGGCATGATTCTGTCACGACCCCTCCCCCCCACCCTCCCCTTACTGCTGTTACTGGTGGGCAATGTTCCAGACAAGAAACAGCCATTGTGCCTCCACGTCCATTAGGCTCCGCATGCGAGGAGACGTATGGAGACGTCTACATTATAAGTGCTTCCACATCAATATTGACTTCCCGAGTTGATAGAAGGCATACATTCTACTATTAAACAGTCGAGTAGCTGCCATCCAACTAAAGGTGCTCATAAAACAAAAGATTTGCTCTGGGCGTTCTGGATGAAAGGAGAAGAACTGGGGCGATGTTTAGGCTGTCACATCGATTACCACCATAGGGTTTCTGGAGTGCGATCCGCAGAAGACATGGCGGGAATAACAGTTGGAATAAATAACCAAGCTACCCGTCGATTCATTCGAGCTTGTAATTTTGGCTGCCTTCAGATATTTTCCAATATTATGACCAATATTATTATTGAATCGTACTCAGATAGTTGTTAATTGAAGGAAGCCAAGATTCCGTGGTAACCAACGAATAACGTCACTGACAACTTACAAAAACGTCAGTATTTGAACTAGGGGACCATTTGTAGTGGGGAACGGCTGGTGAGATACAAATCCGACATTTAATTCCTGCACTACATGCGCGGGTTATAAAGCCGGGCATTATACACGACCGTGCGCCCGATTGCCACCCAGTTTCTTGGGCATGGATCAATGGATGACCTAACAAGTGAACGTAGCTTTGATTCGCAAGCTACCTAGGTCAGTGGTGTGCTTGGCTTATTCTTTTGACATGTTATCCAGGGATGTTTGTACAACCAGGCAATGGCAGACACCCGGTCGACTGGTGCAGGAATTAAATGTTTGTACTGTATGCCTCAGAGACCAGCCCGCCAACAGGTCAAAGTAGACCACCTGCGATGTCACTTTCAGCATAGTATCCAACAGTAATGGTTATTCATAAGATAGGCTGAAGAAGGCTCCTCTCGTATTCTCGCACCTACATGGAAAACCTGACCACGCCCCCAGCTGGTGACACGTCTCGTTTATAACTCCCTAATTCTGCCCTTTCTATAAAAACCAAAAACACAGAGCTAATCGGTTGGGTAATTAACCCATTAAAGCTTCATTCGGAAATTGTCGTCTGGAGCGATGATACTTTTGACAATAACTTTTGAATTGGGAATTATTTTACAAAATATTTGAAGGAGAGTTGTTGGTAATGTTCTGATGAACATTTCTACTTCAATATTTTGCCAATTGTGCTAAAACCTGAAAGATTTCTTCAAAATTGTCAGGCTGGTTTTGGCCGCTGTGAGCATTAATGGGTTAAAACTGTTAAACCTTTGGCGACTAGAGTGTAGATTCGACTGCATCATTGGTAGAAGTATTTTCAGAACAGTATCCTACTGCTGGGGTATCTTTTTGTTCTGTGTTCTCTAGAGAGTTCCAGTTTCCCCAACCCTGAACTACTGAGGTCATGATTTAGCCTTGATTTCCAGAAAGACATTTCGTGTTTATGTTTCATCGGTCTGGCTGAAGAGACTGAGGAATTATATGCAACTGGGTACATAATCACATTTTCCTATTCGATTGGTGTTGCTTAATGTTGCTAATTTGAAAGGCGGTTTTGAGATGAATACAGTTAGAAGGATCGCGAGGAGAGGGAGACAGGCTGGTTATTTGACTGGCAAGATGCTAGATCATGTTCAAATTAGATTAATAGAGACCTGAAACAAAATCAGTTCTCAACGAAGCAACACACACGGAAAGTAATTAACTTATTCGCTGTGCACGATTCACCGATGACAGATGAAGAGGTGTCGATGCATAACGAGGCAAAGCAGACTTATAGTTCTGATAAACTTTACCGATATGGAACATACTCAGAATAAGTTACGACTAGCCACTGTTTTATGTGATGGAGGAAATCGAATAAATTTGGAAATGAACGCCTAACCCTTCTAAAATTTCGCAAATCGAATAACAACCAAGGCATCGGTGAGAAACAGCGAGTTGGTTGCAGTACCGCGGTCCGCTCGTCACGTAAGGCAGGCTTGAACATGGGCTAAAATCTTAGCACACAGACAGAAAGACTCGCTGCAAACACCTGCTTGACCAGGGAAGGATCTACTCTGGGGTCACGTTACCTACAAGCCTTAAAATGCAATAACACGCGACTTGTGGCAATACGCAATCCCATCTGTTTGATCCTATTCTTCACTCGCTTAAGCCATCTCACTGTTACGGGGACAGTTTGATATCAATCTCCGGAGCTAACAGCAATCTAGGAAGGCAATCAGACGAAACACCTCTATGATGCTTTCAATCCACATATCCGCCATTTTCAAAGTCCACAATCCCCACACGCATCCATCAAGGCAATCTAGAAGCTCCCGAAGAAATGATATATGTCTGTGTGAAAATGAAAAACAATGTGGCGTTTTTGTACTGACAGTGCTTTCTCGTGGGCTTGCGGAGAATGGATTGCTGCGACCAAGGAAGGGAACGGATATTGCATTTGTTAAGTATACCCTTGGTGAGTATAACAGTGACTGGCTTACTACTGTGATGTCATTTCTACTGATCGAAACAGCCAGGAATGGAGTCGTAAAGGGACAGGCGTACTATATACGAAACGCTCAACGGAGTTTCCTGATGGTATATCTTCCCAGGCAGTGCCAGCACCTGACACAGTTTTACACTTTTTCCCGTGCAGTGAATCGTGAAACATTGAATATGAAGACCTGCACAAACAAGTCCAATACGCGTATTAGGCGTGCTTGACATGTATGGCTTGAGAAAACACATCACGACAATAACCAAGCTCAGACCAAACATTGCACTACAAATGAAGTATTGATTTGCAGATCAAACACGGTAAGAGGTAATGCTACAGTGTATCTCCTGGTGGGTTTCGCATTAGAACTTATAGTTTGGATTGCAACCAAGATGTTCTTCCGAGCCTAATAAGCAAAGTCGTATACTAAGGGCACCCATACATATACGTACATCCACATAGACAGATATACATGCATGCGAACTAACAGGCTTACGAAATCACCTCTGTATATACATATGTATATATATATATTTATATATATATAAATATATATATATATATATATATATATATATATATATATATATATATATATATATATATATATATATATACTAGTATATATATATATATATATATATATATATATATATATATATATATTTATATATATATATATATATATATATATATATATATATATATGTGTGTGTGTGTGTGTGTGTGTATACGGAGGTGATTTCGTAGCTCAAATAGCATGCATACTCATACATATGTGCGACATGCATAGATATACAGCTTTCTCTAGTTGTATGATTATTCTATGGAGTTTAGCGTTATCCTCATGTCCCCTTCATTCTGACACCCAGATGTTAGTGTAGCAGGGGATTAACCAGCTAACCTCTGCGTATGTGGTAATGATTACCAAGCTAACATGATAAAGTGATGCAGTTCATTACATGAACGTTCACGGAATTCCAAACAGAATGCACTCGTATTTAATACCAGGCAGGTCCCTTATCTCGTGGCCTGTTTATCGTTTTGGAAGTATGCGAAAACTGTATCTGTGTTTGGCATACTACACGTAGGAAGATTCATTGCAGCGGCGATTCTCTAATTGCCCACAAGAGGGCACTGCTGGCTTTATCGCGTCACATGTTAAGCCAGCCCTGCTCCCAAAATAGATTAGATATTCACAAAAAGGCTTAGCTTTTGTATTCATGATATATGACGACGTAGGAGACAGTCTCGTCGCAGTAAAACTGTCCCAGATGGTTAATTTGCTTGCTTTCAAAAGTCAGGCCACGATTATTACCAGTGCAGGAGGATCGACCTTTCGCTCCCTGGATATGGGAACACACAGAGGGAATTAATCAGCTGCATTCACAACGCAGGCATTGTACAAATGTCAAAAACACCTACACTCCCATGTATTCGATATTCTTGAATCTTGATAAATATATAAGGTGTGTGATGTGCACAATGTACATTCTAGACCGTTCTTACTATCACTCTTGTTTTGCGTTTTGTAAGGCGTATTTTATATGAAGCTATATGAAATGTATAGCCCATGAAAATGACTGTGCCTTGAAGCGTAATGCATAGATAATTATTAAATGTGGTAATAAACTACCGTTTTAACACCTTTCAGTCTGAATAAAGCATGTGCGATCATACTTAATATATATTTGTCCCCTGGAACGCTATGCATGAAGGCGGATGATACATGTATTCAATAGTTGACTCCTAGACAGATTGTTCGGACATCCTGCTTGCACGGACGTTTTATGGCGCGCGACCTTCATCAGTCAACCGTACAGCCAGGATACATGTGCAAACTATTCATTGTAATCAAATGTGCATATTTATTCTATAAAGTTAAAAAGGTTTGTCTAAATAAATACAAAGGCTTAAGGTTAACACACTTATACGTACACACACATACACACATCCAGAATGCTTAGCGGCTAATTCATATCTGCTGAATATAACCACATAGTGATAAAACCTTCCCGTCGACAGCAATGTTGAATAAGACCCCTATTTTCATTAGGTTTACCTCAAGACACATCATAACCCTGGAACAACAATGAACCTGCGTTCATAGCATATTGTTAGCATGCACCTTGAAACTGACTGCTTGCTGTATCTCAAAACAGCTTTGGGTTTAGGCCTTTCTTAAGGTGATAATCTAGTACACCTAGATAAGGCTAGATTATCACCACTAGGTGGTGTTCTTGACTGGCCCCTAAGAATGGATATCAAAACAAAAGATTACACATGAGTAGTGATCACTCGCCACGAATCTCGACCTAGCAACTTTCTATTGTGGAATGGTCAAGAGAACAAAAGGCCATGCTCTTTGGGTCTTCCTTGTCAAATCGGTCCAAACGACATGGCTGTCTGTTTTGACCATGCAGATTCCTTCGAACTAGACCATTTTGACCAATATTTTCATCTCATTTTTTGGCTGAAAGTGAATAACGATACGGTCTTCGAAGCCAGTGTTTTAGAATATGAGAGATATGAACCACCTCTAGGTACAAAGTCATGTCACAGGTACTTTGAATTCTGACTGGACCTGAAAATCAGCATTAACTATGTAAACCACGTGCTGTTAGTCATTCAAAAACGTTTTTTAAATACTCACCGTGCAGATTCCCTGTCGAGGTAGGACCTTGGACCTTACTAAAGACGTGAATGAGCATATGCTAGACTCTCATTTCCAAGTAAATGGTGAGTCTTGACATTTTGCCAAAAAACGAAACACATCCAGATATGTTGTTTAAGGGTGCCACATCACCGTTTGACGGCGCTTTAAGAATCTCACGAAACTGTCAGAGAGATAACATTTGCTCATTCACACACCTCAAGTGACATTCTCCACACACGGCTTAGAGCGTTACTCTTGCTCACAACATGTAGGAGGTTTTGACACTGCTGCAGTACTAGGTTCTACTACTTGCCGCTGTCTACCCTCCGAGCAGGAATGTTACTCATCCTCCGCTGATTACTTGCTACTCCTGCCCTACTTTTAAAAGCACATACGTTCTTTCATTTTCTCGCTTGCCTAGTTCTTCATGTGGATTGCAGGTTCATTTAGTCATAGTTATACTCGTAGTTGAAACCACGTGCTGAAAACATGATCATTCCTTTAAAACAAAAATGTATCCATACACCACTCCGCCTCCCACTGTACATGTAGAGCAAATGTGTGGAAAGCTTCTCTTTAAGAGCAGTGTATACTTGCTTTGAAACGATCTGTTTGGTCAAATAACGGGGTGAGGTTTTGTGGAGCTGTTTGCAAAGGATCATCACTTGAGATATAACATGTTGTTTAGTGTATATATGTCATTTACACCATCGAATTTAGATAAGGTATTAGAAAAAAGTGCTTGTCTGCAAGTAATTCCGTTGTCTGGTTTTCCATGGTTAATGCTTTAAAAACAAAAATGTATCCAGCCACCACTCGTCTTCCCACAGTAGAGTCAAGGTGTGGAAAGCTGCTCTTTAAGTATCTTAGTGCAGGTTAGACAACACTAATGGTGTGTCCGCCGCGATCAGCAAAACATTGTGTCAGACAGGAGGTGTAATGGATGGCTGTAGCCTTGCTTCCCACTCACGGGAATTCCTCATCTTCAGCTCAGACTAGGAGGAGCAAGGTTGTCTGTGATCATGTTGTCTTAGCCCGCGGTCAGTTCTGCACACTGCAGTGGTGCGGGGGGCGTCACGTGGAATCATGCAGGCGGGCGTCAGGAGCCTTCCCTCTGCTCGCTGCCGCTTACAGCCTCCAGAACATGACCAATTTGTATCGCTAATGACGTGACTTGTGAATTTTGAAAATGGCGTTTGCTTTTACACATGTGAATAACTGCCATTCACGCCACGCCGGGCTTCCTAGCCAATCTGATCTGCTGAGATAGTACCATCGTGCTACTACATGTGCAGCGCCGACATTTATTTCCTGCACTAAATGCATGGGCAGCCGGGCATAATACACGACCAGACACTCAATTGCCCCCAGGTTTTCTGGTCATGGTTGTACGGATGACCTTACAACTGAGTGTGTCTATGATTCACAGGCCACGTTGGTCATCAATGTATTTCGCTTACTTCTTGACATGTTATATATGGTTGTTTGTACAACCAGCCACTGCCAGACGTCCGGTCGACTGGTGCAGGAATTAAATGTCTGTACTGTACACAGGTAAAAGTTGACGTATTAAACTGGCCCGTTTGGACCCGTCAATTATTCCCTGTGTGGATGCTTACCAAACCTGTTCATTTTTCTTTGGTAGTCAACTCATTTCTACTGTTTAGTTGATAGACCCATACATTAATTAACCGCATTAACTACTGCCATTGGAGTAGTAACTTTAAGGAGTTCCAAAAAGAAGCGGAAATGAGCAAGCTGAGTGCAATGTAGCTATAAATGTTTTCATACAAACATGGACGGAGATATTGGAGTTAATGCTATTTTTATTAGCACGTTTTTATAGGATGTTCAAGATGATGGGCATTTATCTGTGCAGTAAAAGAGGTCGTCCATCAGTGGACAGGGATTATCTCTCTGCTTTGCTGGGGAATGATGATATATACCCATGTCGCTCTCCCCTCCCTGGCCTGTTGACCCGGGCTCCCTACTACGCTAACTGATTGGGGGAATCTATGCTCCCGCTAGTTATGGATAAATGACAAACCATTACCTATGATCCATCCGGTAGCCAGCCATGTCATGCCCGGTTGTGCCCCAGACTAAAATCCAATAAAACTCAAAACCTATCCACTTAATTATTTACCATCGGAGCTACGAGATCCCACCGAGCGCTCTATTTTCCTTTTTCCTCAACCGAATAATGTCTAGACCATTAAGTAAGCATACGTCCTCGGGTGAATTAAACTTGGATGACGTTTAATGTCACTATTTTTGTCATATTAGTGCGTAACTTTTGATATGCCAGTTGTTGGTGAAGTAAATCGGAACTCACAGGATAATACTGTCTAACCCCAAACCACTGATAACTTTTTCACGCGACTCTAGCTGAGAACCTAACAGGACCGTAGTTCGTGTTGAGAAACGGACTGCAATCGTTGTTGAATGCTTTAGATCGCTCAGCTATCGGGCCAGACCCTTATGTGTCATTATATAACTCATCAAATACCAGGGGATGCCTTAACTTTATCCAGCACAATTTCATGACCTACAACTAGTGTTTAATAATATAATGTATGTTCAGGACTTATTCTTAGAGAGGGCGACTGTTTTGATCTAAATAGTGCAAAAGAAAAGATCAGGGCTATTCCATTAAAAAATACATGGGGGGATGGAACGCCCACAATTTCAGACCCCCCCCCCCAATGACTTTTTTTTCATTCCCCCCCCCCCCCCATGTATATTCAAATGGAATAGCCCTCATGTATTTTAAGAGCCTGGTAGCAGCATTCATTGTCAGACCTGGTCCATACTTAGATCCACCCCCCATGTTGTTTTATCAACAAAATATTTTATACTTATGTGAATCTTTCCCAAATGGGCTCTGGGTATTTTAGAATTCTGTTAATGTGTTGTGGTGTATTAAATGGCTTTCCTTGTGTACCTAGGTTCCTCCATAATAAACAGCTGCCTAGTCACGATTTCTGAAGAAACCCAAAACCTCAAACAGCACACTGTTCCTGATGATAAAAAGTCTCTACTCAAAATGGCAGATTAGTTTGTTAGCTTAGATTTGTGATAGGAAAGCCACCATGATCTTTATACACATAAGGCCATTTCACTCGTCAGGCCTCCAGGAGCATTGCTTCAGAGAAAGCTCGTTACATAGCGTCCTAAACATCAAGGGAACGTGAAGTGCTCGGCCGTGGTCACATTGGTTATAGTTTTCACTTGCTATGCTTTTGTACAATTGTGGTACAGTCAATAAACATACAAATACAAATTGCGTGCAGTAGTCCTCAGTCTATTCTGAGTTGTGTACATGGATTAATGTGGCCGGTCGGTATGGACAGTGCCAACTTTTGCACCTTAGCTTCATGGCCAAAGGTGAATGACGAAATAACGGTCAAAAACTGTTTTCGTCGTTCTGACTGATGTAAACTCTTATCAAGTAATTTCCCATATAAGATACACTTGATCAACTTAGTGTCGTGTGATTATACTGAAGGAATGATTTAAAACAGCAAACACTAGGACATGAATGAATTAGATGGTACTGTAATTGCTTCAATACAGTGCAGCAAGTGTATGCCGTATGGCATTCAGTACATACCAGACTATCTTTCTTTCCGATGCCTTTTTTCAACTTTATTAGATTTCAAATATCCTATAGCACGCATGTCTTTACCAATGACAGATGTCAACTAGTCCGCGTGTAATTCCTATTCTAGTCACTTAAATGGTGAGAGAAAATTAGATTAAGTCGTTCGTGGAGATATTGTGACATGCACAGCCATGCTCTGGCGATATAATTCAATACGCACGGTGATATAGATTGAGCATGATAATCTAATCGAATTACGGAATGCCGTAGGGAGACGAATTTATCGATAGTCACCCTTTTTTATAATCTCGCCCGGCAATGCCTTGTTAAGGCCAACTATAGATTAAATCTAAGCCGACGCGACCTGTTCTGTTTGGTGAAATTTTATCGTGTGTCGCCAAAAAGCATATCTGCAGTTCTAATGGTGATGCAATCGTCCTGCAAAGAAATCGTATCTAACTTTGATTGATTATTCAAATAGGATTAGAAATTGGATATGAAACACGTAGACTTATTTTTGGGTATTTTATCAGACAACAGTTCTCTTTTAGCGTGCTACTACAATGAAGTGAATGTGCACACCTACATGTACGTGATATAACAGATACCTCGAACAAAATTCCACAGCACGGTCTTATGGTAGAGTAACTACCAAGACTGCAGAAAGTCACGGATCATATAGCATCGTCAGAACCATTCATGTATTTCCAACTTTCGTAATTGAAATAAAACTATGTTAGATTATATAGCCCAGTTCTATACTTAATTAATCTATGCAAATGAAGTTCTCATCTTTATCAACCCTGTGTAGTATGGAGTGCGCTCAGGGTCTGACATCATGATTTATAGCTATGGTGTTAATTGAAATATACTATGAGAAGAGGGAGTGTTGGACCCAATAAGAGCAGCAACTTCCAAGCTCATACTTATCAAAATTGCTTTTCACCAAGAAACATATCGATATAAATCAAATCACACCCTAGATATGAGAGACTTTAATTTTGCACTTATGAGGTGATAGGAACCAGTGGGAAATGGTGGATAAAACGCAACTGTTGATCTGTACCTTGTGTCCCTAGGGGATTCTTATTCCATCAACAGAAAACAGCGAGAGTGATTCAATTATCGCTCAATCGCCGTTATTTAATAATCGTCGGATTCGATGTGATTCCAATGGTGGCTAATGGATTGCGTTATGACGCAGGTGTTCTTTGGTTGTAGTCTGTTATTTCATTTAAGACGCACTTGGGATTGCTAGATTGCGTTAATCAGCGGCGGAGGTAATTAATCACGGCCCTCCAGGTGTTTGCTACCTTGATGCTCCTCCAGGGCTAACTCAATACCAGCGCATACCCAAGGCCAACTATTAATCGCCAAACAGCATTTGCCAAATTGCCACTAAAAGTGGCTGTTGTAATAGATCAAGCTAATGCATTTAGTCTGCGCTAGACCACTCAACAGGGTAGAGACTATAGAAAAAGCCTTTCACTAACACCGCTAACTTGATACATGTAGGGGAAGTGATATATGGAATAGTTTGATATATGAATATCACCTTATTACGATGGTGCGGATTGAGGGATACTACTTTTCAATTCAAGTACAAGGTAATAGATAACAGGTGCATGCCATTTTGCCGAAAACTGAGAGTAATATCTATTTTCATTAAGCGCAAAGCATAAGAAAACTCATGGACTATACTGCTCATTTTGAAAAAAGAATCTCTCACCAAATGTGGCAAGGGAATAACCCATGGTTGTATGTATATATAGCAGAATCGCATTTTCCATTGGGGCCCTGC
The DNA here is from genome assembly GCA_963942565.1 of Maea johnstoni. NCBI lineage: Eukaryota > Metazoa > Annelida > Polychaeta > Spionida > Magelonidae > Maea > Maea johnstoni. The sequence goes on along the minus strand of OZ012689.1, from coordinate 1,892,822 downwards.
ATGTACATGTGCATGTAGATTACCTGCATAGTAGCTCACCCATGTTAATGTAAATTCAAAATGTAACAGTGCAAATGATTAGTTTTAAGATTTAAGTTCTTGGGATAATGAATAATTGCAAGATTCTGGCGTCGTTTGTCACCGGAATCGCTGAGGATGACAGCACCATTCATAAAACTAAAAAAATGACATATTGTACCTTTAGAAACAGTATTGTACGCATTGACAGTAAGTAAATGATATTCGAAAATCCAAAGCATTTCATGGCAAGGCTAAGCACACTTTTAGTCAGTCTTGTCTAACTTTCAAATCACCTTTAGCAAGCTTTCAGGTCACATTGAAATTCGGTTTTCTTGGTTTAGATTTTTTTAAATGAGTTTACTGATGGGGCTTATTACGTCGAAACATTTGCCAATTATGAAACATAAATAGAATTATGCAACCACGTGCTGTGATCAATGATATATTGGTCTACGGAATGCAATATGTATTCAATTTCGTAATACCAAAGGCTGATGAATCAAATTAAACCTGCCTTATATGGAATCATCGTTTGCAAACAGAGTTTAACTAATCCGGGTTGTTCATACATCTGTACTATTTACTTCGTCAACTTTATCAATGCGTGTGTATATATATATATATTTTACACCTACTGTGCTGCCCTCTTTTTGTAATGAACTGCATTTTGACACCTTTGCTCAGGAAGTGACCTTTGACCTGACCTGATTACACAGGAAGTGACATACCAAGAGGTGAAGGGTCAGGTTCAAGGACACTCTAGCCTCAACATGTAGCATGAGTGAGGACCCTTTACCCTAAATGGTCTCTATAACGGCCTGAGGATTGCACAAGCATGAAACCCAGGGTTGCCAACTTGAGACTGAGTATATGACTTGCTCCTATATATATATATATATATATATATATATATATATATATATATATATATATATATATATATATATATATATATATATATATATATATATATATATATATATATATATATATATAATCAACTTTTAAATGATGTCTGTTTCATCATATTATGATGTTTGGTGTTTGGCAGTCTGATGATGAAAGGATTACACACACACACACACATATATTAAGAAGTAGATGATAATAATGAAAATGGTAGTGTTGATGAGGTGGGTGATAATGATGATGATGATGATGGTGATGATTTTTTTTTTAATTTTGCACCTGCTGTTTTTTATTTTATTGTGTAAACACAAGCAACAGATACAGACATACAATTGTTTGGTTATTGGATTTCATAATATTTACTGATCAGGTTTGACATGTACAAATACAACGGATGCAGACACAGTGATACAGACACACAATCATTAGAGCCCTTCTCTTGCTAACACCTGATATATCCTGTGCTACATATCTTGCCTGTGTGACCAACATCGGATATATCCGGTCTTTGGGTGCCCTTGCACTTAGCAAAATGAAAACTACATACTTAGGTCGATTAAGGGGTATTGAATTATACTAAATATCAAAGTTTTACCGTTTACTATGTTTCTATGAACAGTTTGTGAAGCACATAATTAAAACAGTAATAGAAATCTATTAAATCCTTCTGATCTGGTGGGTACACCCACAATATCCCTGGTCCCAGGGGAAAGGTTCTCCCATATGGGGGTCTAGCATGACAAGGGTTAATCATTGGACATCATACTATAGACTGGTCAAAAATGCGTATTTCCTCACCGATAACTTATGATGGTGGTGATGATGATGACGGTGGTGGGGGTGGTGGTAAACCTGATTATAAGGATGATGCTACTGATGAAAGGAATAAGTGGGGAATGCTAAGAAAGAGATGTGAATCTTAGGAGGAGGAGGAGGAGAGCTGAAGAGGAACGATGAAGAGGGAAGTGTGCTTTTAAAGGCCCCGCTGTTGAATGTCAGCTGGCCCAATATGCTGCGATATGTTAAAAGTCGCCTTGAAATGGCCTTGGAAGAGCAGGAGGATGAGGATGAGGCTGCATCTGTTCTCTAATGGAGGTGTGGCGTACGCCGCCGCCGCGCTCCGCCAGCATCATCATCATCTCCCGGTGTCACATTGGCTAATGGGCGCCGCCGCTATAAATCAACAGGCCTTTTACGGTTACCGATACAGCAACCCTTTCTTACAGATGCTATTCTCCCCAGAGAGCGGGGCTGGCTGAATCTGGAGTAAAGAGCTCATCAGAAGAGTTCCATTTTACTATGAACAGCATTTAGGGTAATTGAATAATATCCTAACAAACAAACTCTATTTCTTCTCTAGTGTTCCTACCTGGGATTTCAAAAGAATACACACACACACATATATATTTATATATATATATATATATATATATATATATATATATATATATATATATATATATATATATATATATATATATATATATATATATATATATATTACACTGAGAAGGTATTGCAGACTTACTCTGCCTGGGATGGACGCTGTTTGGAGTAAAATATGTATTTTCTCTTGCCCTTGCTTTTGATAAACAGGGCACGGTGCAGCGGTCACATTGCTTGGTAGTGCTTGGGTCGCAGTAGAAATGGAGTCAGTCTGAGATATTGATGTATTCGTTGGCCACAAATCTCGAACTCAGTGCGAAATATAACGTTCAATCTTCATAACGATCACATGGCGATTGCAGTTTAAGGGAACATTTCTTCATACTTGGTATAAGTGTCAAAGGTATAGAATTGACATCCATGATAAATGTCAGGCAGGATCAAACCAACAGTTTGGAGGCCATTCACCGTGTAGATTACATGCCAATGCAGGTTGCTACCTCGAGGAGATTTTTATTGGCGCCTGGCGGATGGGGATGGAACTAATACTAGGCTATTATTGGCAATGGATACAGAGAATACCATACTGCTTGTAGAATATGGCTAAGCAGCTGGCGGTGCTGTTTTAATAGCCGAGTGGTCTTGAGCATTGCAAACAGTTTCTCTCTACTCTGCCAGCCAGCCATTCTGGTTTCCATTTTAGCTGTAGGCATGTGAGACATGTTCAAGTGATTCTGGCTGGTCAGTGTATTTTGGCGGGTAGATGTGGTTTGTACACCATTGGCAGCTGGCCAAGTGAATCTATGTGTTCGTTGTAAGCAAACTTTTTTGTGTATGCTAATTTTGTAATGAAAATTACAGTCAATTCATACACATGCGTAGTTTGCGTACATTGGCAGCTGGCCAGGCACAGTTAGGCTTTGATTATACAGATAACGTAACCATGATAATTGCCAAACCAATAGAGACGTATCGAATCTGGTGGATGTATGCGAATGTAGTTATCAAAGCGATCGTGTCGCAGATGCCTACACATCGGATGGGAGAGTCATGTACGTACACTACTCGGAGAACCGTGGGAACAGGGGGGGGGGGGGAGACAGGAATCGTTGGCCACGTGAATCGCGTCTACATTCGTGTTTGTTTAGGGCTGTTCCATTAAAAAATGGTGAAGGACCGGAAGACAATTCTGAGTACGGGGGAGGTGGGGTCGTAATAAAGGAAGGGAAGGGGGTGCTGGGTATTCATTATTGGGGGTAGGGGTATAACGGCAATTTCTCCGCTGGTACACCATGACTTATATAAAAGAACAGCCATTAGGAAACATGTAAAAAGATGTTGGGCATTATAGGTTTCCTTAAATATGAACGTGTTGCATGTACGTTTTTTTGGATGTTTTGAATAATAATAATGATAATAATAATGATATTAATAATACTAATACTAATACTAATAATTGTACTATTATAATCAATAATAATAATAATGATTATGATAATAATAATAAATAATAATAATAAGATTAATGATAGAAAAGCGGCAAAGAAATTTCATTATATTTTTTCTTAAGATATTTCTGACAGATGAATCATCATTTCGGCAACTGTTCCTGGATGCATCTGTTACATTTGCGTTTAGAATTCAGACATATGACGTTACCACATTGCTCGTGTATACAGTAAAATTTGAAATTCATTTAAATGTGTTGCATTCAATTACACATACGTTCAGTAATGCGCATTTTACATACTGTATATCCCACACTCAATTGCAGATTGTAAGCAATAGAGAGAGGGGTAGCTTACACACAGAAAACATATTTCACAGTTAAATTGGTCGATACTCGACATTAGTATACAAACGATAGTTTTAATAAATATTGGTGATAAATCATCGATGATGAAATCGACTTTAGTTTCAGGAAATGATGTGTATGTTGATATGATTCCCGCGCTGAGCTGGATCAGCACGTGTAACTCAGGAGCCCACCTGCTATCGACAGTCGAAGGTAGTAGTCTTGAGTAACGAGCTGGTAATTCGCTCTCAGTGGGCTTCTCAACGACTCTTGTCAAGCAAACAGGAAATATGCAGTGGTTTTGTGCCATTTACTGCGTTATTTGATACAAGTGCCATCGTTGGTTTTCTCTGATAACAGGGCTTGTTATGAGGCGTATGATGCACTTTCCTTCCTAGCTACTCTCACCCCCTCCTCGTACCCCCTTCTCTTCCACTGGGAGATTGCTTCCTAGCTACTCTCACCCCCTCCTCGTACCCCCTTCACTTCCACTGGGAGATTGCTTCCTAGCTACTCTCACCCCCTCCTCGTACCCCCTTCTCTTCCACTGGGAGATTGCTTCCTAGCTACTCTCACCCCCTCCTCGTACCCCCTTCACTTCCACTGGGAGATTGCTTCCTAGCTACTCTCACCCCCTCCTCGTACCCCCTTCTCTTCCACTGGGAGATTGCTTCCTAGCTACTCTCACCCCCTCCTCGTACCCCCTTCTCTTCCACTGGGAGATTGCTTCTAGCTACTCTCACCCCCTCCTCGTACCCCCTTCTCTTCCACTGGGAGATTGCTTCCTAGCTACTCTCACCCCCTCCTCGTACCCCCTTCTCTTCCACTGGGAGATTGCTTCCTAGCTACTCTCACCCCCTCCTCGTACCCCCTTCACTTCCACTGGGAGATTGCTTCCTAGCTACTCTCACCCCCTCCTCGTACCCCCTTCTCTTCCACTGGGAGATTGCTTCCTAGCTACTCTCACCCCCTCCTCGTACCCCCTTCTCTTCCACTGGGAGATTGCTTCCTAGCTACTCTCACCCCCTTCTCTTCCACTGGGAGATTGCTTCTAGCTACTCTCACCCCCTCCTCGTACCCCCTTCACTTCCACTGGGAGATTGCTTCCTAGCTACTCTCACCCCCTCCTCGTACCCCCTTCACTTCCACTGGGAGATTGCTTCCTAGCTACTCTCACCCCCTCCTCGTACCCCCTTCTCTTCCAGTGGGAGATTGCTTCCTAGCTACTCTCACCCCCTCCTCGTACCCCCTTCTCTTCCACTGGGAGATTGCTTCCTAGCTACTCTCACCCCCTCCTCGTACCCCCTTCTCTTCCACTGGGAGATTGCTTCCTAGCTACTCTCACCCCCTCCTCGTTCCCCCTTCTCTTCCAGTGGGAGATTGCTTCCTAGCTACTCTCACCCCCTCCTCGTACCCCCTTCTCTTCCAGTGGGAGATTGCTTCCTAGCTACTCTCACCCCCTCCTCGTACCCCCTTCTCTTCCACTGGGAGATTGCTTCTAGCTACTCTCACCCCCTCCTCGTACCCCCTTCACTTCCACTGGGAGATTGCTTCGACGTTCTTCTTTATTGCTCATAATAGACAGACAACGAGCGTGAAAAACGTGGCGCCATAGCTTTTCTATTGAAAGGTCGAAGTATATACATTATATGCGTAATTTTGTATTTACGTACCTTTATGTGTGTAGATATGTATGTATGTACGTATGTACGTAAATGTGTGTGTTTATCCCTGGTTTGCCCCTATAATATCAAAAATATACTAAAAAACTACCGCCCTGTTAGCAACCTTTCGTTTGTATCAAAGGTCTTAGAGAGGGTGGTAGCTCAGCGACTGACAAGTTACATGACAGATAACAATCTACATGAATACCTTCAATCGGCATATAAACCGGGTCACAGCACAGAGACAGCACTGGTGAGGGTACAGAATGACATTCTCACAAGCATTGACCAGCATGGAATTGTTATACTGATCCTTCTTGACCTAAGTGCAGCATTTGATACCATCGACCATGATGTGCTGTTTTCTAGAATGGAAAGCACTCTGGGCATAACAGGGCCAGCCCTAGAATGGTTCCGTTCATATCTTGGTGATCGTACTCTTCGAGTTCAGATAGATGATTCATTCTCCACATCACAGGAAATCCTATGGTCTGTACCACAAGGGTCAGTGTTGGGCCCTCTGCTCTTCCTGATTTACCTCCTACCCTTAGGAATACTGATAAGAAAGCATGGTCTAGAACTCCATGCCTATGCGGATGATACTCAACTCTACATCTCTATCAAACCTATCAATCAGCGTGTAGTGGACAAAGGTGTAGCTAAGTTGGAAAACTGCCTCACTGACATTTGTACATGGATGTCTCAAAATAAACTGAAATTGAATGCAGACAAGACAGAGGTGCTGGTCATGGGTACCCCACAGATGCGGGCAAAAATCTCCATTCCTAGTATTACCGTAAATGGAGTAATAGTACCAGTTCTTAATGAACCTGTCGGTAATCTGGGTGCTGTTTTTGATCCGAACATGAATATGTCTGCACATGTATCAAAAGTTATCAAGTCTGCAAATTATCACCTTAGGAACATTGGAAAAATAAGGAAATTACTCAATACTGATACAACCAAGAGTGCCATCGTCTCACTGGTGACATCACGCCTTGACTATTGTAATGGACTTCTCTGTGGAATCACTGATGAGCTGCTATGCAGGCTCCAGAAAGTCCAAAACAATGCTGCTAGAGTGGTTAGTGGCTCCAAAAAGTATGATCACATTACACCAGTTCTAAAAGATCTTCACTGGCTGCCCATCAGGAAAAGGATTGAGTTCAAGATTCTGCTTTTGACTTTCAAATGCATGCAAGGGATTGCCCCTCTATACTTGAGGAAACTGTTAGTCAAACAAGCCAATACAAGGACTCTAAGATCAAACACTAAGAACTTATTACAGATACCACTCACTAATCTGAAAAGGTTTGGTGACAGAGCATTCTGTGCCTATGCACCACGCCTTTTGAATGAGCTCCCTGACAACATCAAGGCTGCTGATAGTGTGCAAAACTTCAAGAAACAGCTGAAAACATTGCTATTTCAGAAGGAGTTTAATTGACTATATGGACCATGAAAACTGTCCAATGACTCTAAAGCGCTTTTGAACATCATAGGTGGAAAGGGCGCTATATCAAATATCAATTATTATTATTATTATTATTATTAATATCAATGACAGATGACACAAATTGCAATAATATTTTATAACAAGTCTAATATGTTTTTAAAACAATAATGTTGAAAATATCATTACAATAGGATGTTCTACCCGCGCTCACTCCTAATAGATGGCGCTTCACGCTCGCGGACCACCCGTGCCTGGTAGAGTACAGCTAGTTATGGTGGCTCTGTGTGTGTGTGTGTGAGCATGTGTGTGAGTGTGTGTGACATATGATAGCGAGCGAACACCTTCAACCCACACGTGTAACTCTTTGAATGTAAAAACATTGGTTTTAGAAATGGAAATGAGCTCGTGATAGCGATTTTGTGCATCCCGCTTTGACCATAGGCGCATTACACCCTGGTTTAGTCCAGACATAAACCCTACATATTTTCTCATTTATGATATCATATGGACGGCAGGGTTTAGTTCCAGCTCCTATAAAGTATGTTAGCAGCTTTCCGACCAAAAACTAAGTCGGAAGCATTTTGCTATAATCTGGGCACATACAAACAACTGGGAAACGTATTTTTCCTCTTCTCAATCTATGTATTGCCGTCATAAATAAGTCAGTGCGCCGTTTAATTGGACTATGTCAGACTCTTCAACTACAGCCGGCGATTGATCGGGACAAGTCGGAAAGGTCCAGCATAAAGTTTTTGTAAAGCCGGAATCATTTACAGAACGGATTCGATTTGAAATTTGGAGTAGCGCAAATGCAACAAGTATATTATTAACCTAAATAGTACGTATTGTTTCTATTTCGAAATATCCAGAATATTTGCTGGAACTAGGCATACACTATGGTAGTCAATGACACTTTAAGGACCAAGAAGCCTAGCATTGGTTCTGGTTATGGGTTTTATGCCACACCATCTCTGCTAAAATAAAATTAGAGGATGGCATTGAACCTTATATGTGCAACACAGAACATCCACAATCGTTGCATATAGTAAGGTTCAATATTATTGAAGTAACCCTGGTTCCCGGCCCTGGTTCAGTACCGAAACCCTAGCACCCTTTTATTGATTTCTGGTGTTTATAGATAGCGGGACTAGGGTTTAGTGTCGTCTCCCATAAACTATATCAGCGGCTTAGACGAAGAACAGAATAGATATGTAGCAAGAAACTAATTTCTACATGCGCTATTGTGAAGGGTTGGACACAACAGGGGTTTCTGATCTGGCATCAGGGTGAGGTTACGAGGAAACAAGGACCAATCAAGGCTCTCGTATCATTTACATTACAGATAAACCTGTGCGCCAGCATCATCTTAGCATGCGTAGAGCTCGACTTTTAGACTAATGGTTGAGGCTAGCCTGTTCAGGTTGACCGGCTAGTATTATATCCACTTGTTTTTATTGATCTAAGGTCAGTAGGCTTCCGACTAAAACCAAGCCAGAAGCATTTTGCTATGCTCCGGACACGTACCAAGAGTTGGGAAACGTATTTCCCCTCTTTTCAGTCACTGACCGCTAGGTCTATGTATTGCTGTCATTAATTAATGACAGCGCCGTTTAAATTAGACTAAATCAGACTCTTTTCACTTCCAAACCAGCGATCGAGTTGGATAAGTTGTAAATGTCCACCATATTGATTTTGTAAAAGCCGGAAATATTTACGAAAAGGGTGTAATTCTAAAATTACGGAAAGGATGTAAATTTTAGATTGAAATTTAAGAACCTTACATATTCAACATAGGACATCCGCAATACGACATCGTTGCATATAGTAAGGTTCAATATTATTAAACTAATCACATCTTCCGCGAAATACGTAACTAAGGTGCGGCCCCCCTCTGTGCCTGAGTGCCCCCCCCCCCGGGGTTGACGTACGTATTATTCATGTATATATGAATGAACACACACACACACATACATATATATATATATATATATATATATATATATATATATATATATATATATTTATATATATATATATATATATATATATATATATATATATATATACATATATATATATATATATATATATATATATATATATGTATATATATATATATATATATATATATATATATATATATATATATATATATATATATATATATATATATATATATATATATATATATATATACATACATACATATGTGTGAGTGTACGTGTGTGTGTCTGTGTCTTTATGGCCGTACTGACTGTTTCGAAAGTGATAGTTTAATAATCGATCATACGATTTCATTATTAGAGTCACTAGTTTGGGCACCACTATATATTTATTTATCTCAAAAATGTTAGAATATCCTTACTTGGTTTTGAATTATTTCCCATCCCTTAATGAAATTTGTTTACCACTTTGGCGCCACCTATATGGACGGCATGGCTGGTGACCCTCTTTTTTATTCTAGATATTGGACCTGGCATGCAATGAAAGCTAACACAAGGTTTGAGAAAATTCTAACGGTGATGTGTTTTAACCCTTTCTATGCTGAGACTATTTCGTTTTGAAATCCATCTTAACCCTGCCATGTTGGTATTCATTGGATAGCTCTCGTGTGTTACTCTCAGATGAGTACCAATGTGCCAGGGTTTCAATCATTTTCACATCACCTTGTATTGGCTAAATTATCCACCACCAGCATAACGGTTTAATGAACTTTCAATTTTAGACATGAAACACGCACATTAAGTGGCACTTTGGTGTCACCTATATGGACCCCCTTTTTGGGATTTTCAAAGGAGATCTGACAATGATAGCTTATGCGAAGTTCAGTGGGTTTCTAACTGTTGGGTATATTTAAATGGACTTATAGTTAAGATGTCACTATCACCTTGTCGAATACCCTACTACAGTATGCCTTTAACAGGAGTTTCTGATGATTTCTCTAAACTAGCAGTCAAACACGCCCTCCAGTAGTCTTAGATGAATAAAATCAATTTATGTATATTATTCCAAGATAGAGGGGAAAGTGAATCGCGTGTAAAAAGTTTTTATAAGCGACTATTACACGCATGGTTTGAAGGCATCCATTTGCCATATGTATGTGACTGCCAGGCAGAGCGCACGCGGGCTGACCCACTTTGGTCCGCATCCGCTCGAAGCGCCGCTCAGCGGAATAGTTCCTAGAACATCCTATTCCCAAAACAGCAGTCCTTTTAATTATGTATGAGTCCTTATTGTACACATCCTATCACTGCCATTCTTTAAGACTCCTATTGGGAATTGACTCTAGTCGTACTAGTTATTTATCCGGGGTCTCAGATTAAACCTTGGGTAATAGGCAATAGACTAGTTCTTGCACAACAGATAGAAGACAGGTTTGCTACAAACAATCTTTACACCTTTACCAACATTGATATTAACATCATGGGGTTAGCTATTATCAACTCTAATGCATGCTAGCTGCAGTGCGGCCATTTCCTGGAGCGGGCTGCTTCCACGGCTGAGCAATCCAGTGTACGGCACACCTTCGGCTAGCTAAATGTCTTCACGGCAGCATGTCCGACCATCGAGGCAATATATGATTTGGGTTTAAGTCAGTATTCTAAGCCTTTTCCGGAATTGACTGATGGTAACGAGAATATGGCAAGGTGCACCAACCTAACGTAGGTTCGCTGATGATAAGTCACAAACATCTCGCCAGAGCCATTGTTAGGAGTATAATTAAGCATAAAACACAAAGAATTGGAATCAATCCATAGTATATTTATTTTTGGTAGGAAACAGCTTCAAGGATACGTACATGTACGTGCATACATGTACACAGATACATACATGCATACATACACACGTACATAAATACGTACACACATATAGGACTATATGTATATGCATATATTCATTCAGACATACACATGCAATATATTTGTTTTATCGCACTACTAGTGAATACCTCGTATCATAGCAATGCACTTTTCAAGATGTTTCAACTGTTAAATGCTGATTATGCACATTATGCTGTACTCTTCAGTAATGGAACATAAGCAGGCCCCTATTAAACTGGCATAGACCTATGAGCAACCCGCCTATGCTGAAACACCATTATTAACTCTATTAACTGAAGGAGACTAACAATTACGCTACCTTTGTCTTGGCCGAGATTGATTTATGCTTGAGGCATATCAAAAACTGGAAATTATTCTCAAGTACAGCCATTAAACAAACGTTTATCAGCACTTAGCTTTGATTACGTTATTTGAAACGTATACTTCAAAGCATGGTGATGCCGTTTTGATAGCTAATTTGCCGTTGAAGACCACCCGTAAAGACCGTTTCATGGTTTAATCAATCTTGAGGAGTTGGGATAAAAGTGCTTTCAATGCTGGAAGCATTATTAGACCCTGTAGCAAGCTTTGTTACTTAAAGGCTATCTATTGATTTCCAAAGTTCTAGAGAAATTTGGATGTCTCAAAGTCAGTATTCGATACCGGTGATATTGGATACTACATTCGCAGCATACGTTGTTTTCTGAAGGCCAGTGTGCGTCAGTACATTAATGGCAATACTGGCTAGCGTGAATGAGAAGCTAGAGACATGAAACCTTTACACGCCTAACTATTATTAGTTTCAAATCACAAATACAAACAAATATGCATTGCATCCCTTTACATATACGAACATACATACAAACATACACATTGATTATATATATATATATATATATATATATATATATATATATATATATATATATATATATATATATATATATATATATATATATATATATATATTTATATTAGAAAAGGGAGGAGGGCTGACTTCTGAACCACTAAATTTGTATGTATATATATATATATATATATATATATATATATATATATATATATATATATATATATATATATATATATATATATATATATATATATGTATATACCCTGAGTTCGTATTCCAATCGCTGACACCCACCATAAACCCTCCATCGTTACTTCTGTTCCTCGATGCAAGTATGAAAGGCATGGTATGTAGGGACACAGATCTCGCTGATATTATTGCTATGGTTGGGTATGTACGTCATGGAGTCCGGGGCTCATTCCTTGTCTCCCAGTCATTAGTAATTTTAGCTTTGTTCTGAATGTGGCCACTGCATTATTACGTACTGGTCGTAGTCTTGCTCGTAAAGGGGCTGCCAGGCAATTATTAAAGCTCCGACGACCACACATGGCGATGAATTGGGGGGGGGGGGGGGGGGGGGGGGAGAGAGAGAGATTGCTAATATTTCACATTTATTGGGCAATGCTAACATAGCGTATATCTTTGGTACTACATTGTTAAATAGTCATGTATTCTATTTTGAAGTTACTGTTGTAGTGACTGCTATAATTTTTGGAAATCAAATATCTCATTGCACGTATGTAAATTCTTAATCTTCGAAAAAAGTAAGATAACGGCAACTATCATCAAATTGTGGGTTTCATTGGCCAATCAGCTAAGTTTGCTGATGGACTATACACACACACACATATATATATATATATATATATATATATATATATATATATATATATATATATATATATATATATATATATATATATATATATATATATATATATATACAGTATAGCCCCTCTTGAATCATTATTTGTTTGTGTTTTTCTGGCTTTAGGAAGCAAAAGACATGTTAAAAGAGCAAAGAAAAATCATTGTGATCTGTTTTGATTGTTTATTTTCCGAAGATTACACTTAATACAACCTGATATGGCCCCTTTGTTGTGCCACCATGGATAGGGTTCATAGACCCATTTCCTTTGTTTAACCCTTTGTTTATAAATACGGGCGCCCCCTTTTGAGAGAATGCTCAATCGAACTGGAAGCATTCTCTGCTCAAATTAGTTCGTCTTTTTTGCGACAGATGGCGCTGTCAGTGGCTGCGGCTACGGTAAAGAGACGCTAATATAAAGATACGCTATGACGCAAAACTCGCTATACTTGGGACACGACAATTTCGTGTTCTACAGTATATATATATATATATATATATATATATATATATATATATATATATATATATATATATATATATATATATATATATATATATATATATATATATATATATATAAATATGTGTGTGTGTGTGTGTCTGTGTGTGCATGTCTCTCCGTCTGCCTATTTGTATGTTTTATGTATGTGTTTCGAATGAACTTTTATTTTTTACCCTCCATTTCAATGAGGCGTTGGTCTTCCGACTTCTGCTTCTTGCATTATGCCAAGTTACACCTAACGAAAATACATGTAGCTGTTACTGAGGTGTAAAAAACTCTTGTATTATCGATTGAAGTAATTCCAAAAATGCTTTGCCCCCAAGGACGATCAGTGTGTGTGGCAGAGTGAGTGAAATTCTCTCCTCTTCTACGTGCACAGTTGGCCGGCAGTGCGATCATACACTCCATTACTTACTTAACCAACCGTTCTGCTTGAAGTTGCTGTCATCCAGTTAACACCCTGTGCGTTGCGCATGCCCAGTCGCGTGACATGTGGATGATTGATGCGACAGCTCCCTCCCGTCGAAGGAAACATGATTGGCATTACACACTTGATCCGTCCTGGTCTTACTCGCCCCGTCAATTGAAATCAACATGAAACCTGGCGCTGGTTCTCAGCATGAGGGAGGGCTGACTATTGGTGCCGTGTGCAAAGAAAGTAACAGTAGCTCATCTTAGTTTGCACGAGTGCCGTTCTTTATTGCGGGCCCTCGACTTGGGAATGCCCAAGCAAAAAATACTAGATCTAGTATATGGCAGAAGGTTTATATTCATGTGAGAAATCAAATTATTATGTCAGCATTTTGGAAAATAGATGGTTGAAACTAAATATACATCGTAAAAGTTTAATATACATAAGTCAGTATTTTGGAGAAAACATGCTTGAAACTGAATATACGTGGCAAAAAGTCAATACACTTGTCTGCATTTGTCGAAAAACATGGCAGAGATTCAATAAACATAACAGCATTTAAGAAGAAAAAGAAACATAAAAAGAAACTGCCAGGACTGCTTTTCCAGTTTTGCAATGATTTTTATGTACAAGTATTTTTTTGCAGTCCTGATTTTCTGCATTAATTAATGTGACGAGAAAGCAAAGCTTTAAATACTCGCGCATCTCGATAGTACTTCTGCATTCCCCTTCAAGTGCAGTCACAAAGTTACTAATTCGTTATCCGTGACGTCATTCTTTGCTTGTACTTCGCGGTAGCATATTGGAAACCCCTTGATATGTGCTTTAAATCTGTGCAATCAGAATAACTACGCAGTATAAGCATCGATTGACCGGAAATACGGCATAAAATTACTAGAATTCAACCTGTTGCAAAATTGTCATTTTGCACGAACTAAACCGCATTACAATTGAACAACGGAATTAAGGCGTATAGTTTATTTTTTACCGTGGACATCGAAAGTTCGTGCGCTCGCTAATAAGTATGCATTCGCCTTCAGCAGCAGTCACAAAGTTTTTCCAGTAGAAGCGGAAAATAAACAAGATACTTGAAAAATAATCATGTTAAGACTTAAAAAAAAAGAGTATAGGACTATATTTTGCCACAAATAAAAACACTTCAAGACACGTTACTTCTGCGGAGGAATACTATAACGTCATCAGCAATAATCGATGATGTCATTGCATGCGAAAATGTTTTAAAAGCATATTATTTAAGCTTATCCACGACACTTTGTACCGGCTGCGTCACATAAGAAATGTATGATTTAGCCTGAGTCACTGAAACGTCTCATTAGTGTTGGACAAATCAGACTTTGTTTAACTTTGGAGAGTGAAGAAATGCCATCAGACATGCATTGTTTTGTGTGAACATTTTAAAGACCAATGTTACACACCCCGAGCGCATCAGACATCAGACGAACTCATCGCTCTGAACAGCCGACGCCTGCCACTGGTTCATTGTCTTACGTCACTGACGTACGTAGAGGTCAACTCTAGTTTGATGTCTGACCAATACGCACGCATGTTTGTTTATGACTTAAAACATTTATTCCTGACATCCGACCTACCCTACTTGGTGGGTGATTACCTTGATCTATTTAATGGCATTTGTTGTGATGCAAGGCTTTTCTGTGGAGCCACCTGAAATACATCACCATTGAACGTGCCATGTACGTAAGTACTACAGTAATAAAATGCCTACCCACACGCGTGAGGCAGCTATTTATTTCATGGTTGTCTGCAAGAAATTAGAATATAACTGTAAGCACTTTTGTTAGCCGCATGAATGGCTTTTAATTGAACGCTGACATTAGATGAATTTCAATTTTGATAAGGAGTGAAAAAAAAAAGTAAACTCGTGATTAACATTAAAACTAAGTCTGTGTAAGTCTTTTTTTTTATGATTGTATTGTTCCAATAGCATAGAGTTATGTTACATATATTTGGCAATAACAGTGTGCACCGGGTTGGACCCGAAATTGGTACATAGATTCAAGTGGGCAATGTATTGGTACGGTACATATTGAGGTTACAATGAATATATATTTACATGTGGTATTGTGATATATAAATAGGACAATGATTATGCTTGTTTTATTTCAATTGCTTTATCTTAAACCTTTTAGGGCATAATAGATACTTGATCATTTCCCTGATGTTTTGGGGAGGCAGTTCCTGAGGGTACCTATTCTATTGTATTGTATGTTTATTGACGGAAAAACAGTTTTTTACAAAGTCATACAAGACAAAATAAATATATACCAACATATGAAACAGTCGAGCAAATATGTAAAATAACTTAATATAAATTAGACGACTTAAATACTAGTAACTGAAGTACAGAACAGCCATTAAGTAAAAATAAAGGAGAAGAAAAAACGAAACAACATTGAAACGAGGTCGTTGACTTAAATAATACAGAGGAACAGAAAAGTAAGCTTTTAACTTAAGCCATAGCATACCCACTTAAGGCCAGGCAGAGGAGAGAGAAAAGAAAACATGACAATTATGAACACAAAAATAAAAAGGAAGTGAAACGAAAGTTTTAGACATATAATGTTAGATAGTTAAGTACTTTATGGGGGAAAAAAAGAGAAAAGTATGTACATTCGAAAGGAGCAGAACCAGTATTTACTCAAGGACGATTAAGCTGTTTTTTTTTCTTTTGTCTTCTTTCCTTTTTTTTTTTTTGTTCCTAAAATTTTGCTTTAAGAATACATATGCCACTATTATATGGAGTTGTGTGTGTCATATTTATGTAGATATCTAGGTCCATATGGTTCTTCAAGATCTTTCTTCTGTATACATCTTGCTCACTTGGAAATGCCATGCTTGGGTAACGACAGTGTTCTCTTTTCGACAATACAATGTAGTTAATGCAAGCATGAATATCGCAATGTCCTAGACTATTTTAACGGCATTACAATGTTAAAGCCATTGGAATGCAAATAAACAGTGCCATAAGCACTACCATTTTACGGGCGGTGTAATGTCGCAGGTAGCACTATACACACTATTGCTATGTTATAGGCGGTGTAATGTCGCAGGTAGCACTATACACACTATTGCTATGTTATAGGCGGTGTAATGCCGCAGGCAGCACTATACACACTATTGCTATGTTATAGGCGGTGTAATGCCGCAGGCAGCACTATACACACTATTGCTATGTTATAGGCGGTGTAATGTCGCAGGCAGCACTATACACACTATTGCTATGTTATAGGCGGTGTAATGCCGCAGGCAGCACTATACACACTATTGCTATGTTATAGGCGGTGTAATGCCGCAGGCAGCACTATACACACTATTGCTATGTTATAGGCGATGTAATGTCGCAGGTAGCACTATACACACTATTGCTATGTTATAGGCGATGTAATGCCGCAGGTAGCACTATACACACTATTGCTATGTTATAGGCGGTGTAATGCCGCAGGCAGCACTATACACACTATTGCTATGTTATAGGCGATGTAATGTCGCAGGTAGCACTATACACACTATTGCTATGTTATAGGCGGTGTAATGCCGCAGGTAGCACTATACACACTATTGCTATGTTATAGGCGGTGTAATGCCGCAGGCAGCACTATACACACTATTGCTATGTTATAGGCGGTGTAATGTCGCAGGTAGCACTATAACACTATTGCTATGTTATAGGCGGTGTAATGTCGCAGGTAGCACTATACACACTATTGCTATGTTATAGGCGGTGTAATGCCGCAGGCAGCACTATACACACTATTGCTATGTTATAGGCGGTGTAATGTCGCAGGCAGCACTATACACACTATTGCTATGTTATAGGCGGTGTAATGTCGCAGGCAGCACTATACACACTATTGCTATGTTATAGGCGGTGTAATGTCGCAGGTAGCACTATACACACTATTGCTATGTTATAGGCGGTGTAATGCCGCAGGTAGCACTATACACACTATTGCTATGTTATAGGCGGTGTAATGCCGCAGGCAGCACTATACACACTATTGCTATGTTATAGGCGGTGTAATGTCGCAGGTAGCACTATAACACTATTGCTATGTTATAGGCGGTGTAATGTCGCAGGTAGCACTATACACACTATTGCTATGTTATAGGCGGTGTAATGCCGCAGGCAGCACTATACACACTATTGCTATGTTATAGGCGGTGTAATGTCGCAGGTAGCACTATACACACTATTGCTATGTTATAGGCGGTGTAATGTCGCAGGTAGCACTATACACACTATTGCTATGTTATAGGCGGTGTAATGTCGCAGGTAGCACTATACACACTATTGCTATGTTATAGGCGATGTAATGTCGCAGGTAGCACTATACACACTATTGCTATGTTATAGGCGGTGTAATGCCGCAGGCAGCACTATACACACTATTGCTATGTTATAGGCGGTGTAATGTCGCAGGTAGCACTATACACACTATTGCTATGTTATAGGCGGTGTAATGTCGCAGGTAGCACTATACACACTATTGCTATGTTATAGGCGGTGTAATGTCGCAGGCAGCACTATACACACTATTGCTATGTTATAGGCGGTGTAATGCCGCAGGCAGCACTATACACACTATTGCTATGTTATAGGCGGTGTAATGTCGCAGGCAGCACTATACACACTATTGCTATGTTATAGGCGGTGTAATGTCGCAGGTAGCACTATACACACTATTGCTATGTTATAGGCGATGTAATGTCGCAGGTAGCACTATACACACTATTGCTATGTTATAGGCGGTGTAATGCCGCAGGCAGCACTATACACACTATTGCTATGTTATAGGCGGTGTAATGTCGCAGGTAGCACTATACACACTATTGCTATGTTATAGGCGGTGTAATGTCGCAGGTAGCACTATACACACTATTGCTATGTTATAGGCGGTGTAATGTCGCAGGCAGCACTATACACACTATTGCTATGTTATAGGCGGTGTAATGTCGCAGGCAGCACTATACACACTATTGCTATGTTATAGGCGGTGTAATGTCGCAGGTAGCACTATACACACTATTGCTATGTTATAGGCGGTGTAATGTCGCAGGTAGCACTATACACACTATTGCTATGTTATAGGCGGTGTAATGTCGCAGGTAGCACTATACACACTATTGCTATGTTATAGGCGGTGTAATGTCGCAGGTAGCACTATACACACTATTGCTATGTTATAGGCGGTGTAATGTCGCAGGTAGCACTATACACACTATTGCTATGTTATAGGCGGTGTAATGTCGCAGGTAGCACTATACACACTATTGCTATGTTATAGGCGATGTAATGTCGCAGGTAGCACTATACACACTATTGCTATGTTATAGGCGATGTAATGTCGCAGGCAGCACTATAACACTATTGCTATGTTATAGGCGGTGTAATGTCGCAGGTAGCACTATACACACTATTGCTATGTTATAGGCGGTGTAATGTCGCAGGTAGCACTATACACACTATTGCTATGTTATAGGCGGTGTAATGTCGCAGGTAGCACTATACACACTATTGCTATGTTATAGGCGATGTAATGTCGCAGGTAGCACTATACACACTATTGCTATGTTATAGGCGGTGTAATGTCGCAGGTAGCACTATACACACTATTGCTATGTTATAGGCGGTGTAATGTCGCAGGCAGCACTATAACACTATTGCTATGTTATAGGCGGTGTAATGTCGCAGGTAGCACTATACACACTATTGCTATGTTATAGGCGGTGTAATGTCGCAGGTAGCACTATACACACTATTGCTATGTTATAGGCGGTGTAATGTCGCAGGTAGCACTATACACACTATTGCTATGTTATAGGCGGTGTAATGTCGCAGGCAGCACTATACACACTATTGCTATGTTATAGGCGGTGTAATGTCGCAGGCAGCACTATACACGCTATTGCTATGTTATAGGCGGTGTAATGTCGCAGGCAGCACTATACACACTATTGCTATGTTATAGGCGGTGTAATGTCGCAGGTAGCACTATACACACTATTGCTATGTTATAGGCGGTGTAATGTCGCAGGTAGCACTATACACACTATTGCTATGTTATAGGCGGTGTAATGTCGCAGGCAGCACTATACACACTATTGCTATGTTATAGGCGGTGTAATGTCGCAGGCAGCACTATACACACTATTGCTATGTTATAGGCGGTGTAATGTCGCAGGCAGCACTATACACACTATTGCTATGTTATAGGCGGTGTAA
The DNA here is from genome assembly GCA_963942565.1 of Maea johnstoni. Taxonomy (NCBI): domain Eukaryota; kingdom Metazoa; phylum Annelida; class Polychaeta; order Spionida; family Magelonidae; genus Maea; species Maea johnstoni. Next base: position 1,872,870 of record OZ012689.1, on the reverse strand, counting down.
TGTCGCAGGTAGCACTATACACACTATTGCTATGTTATAGGCGGTGTAATGTCGCAGGCAGCACTATACACACTATTGCTATGTTATAGGCGGTGTAATGTCGCAGGCAGCACTATACACACTATTGCTATGTTATAGGCGGTGTAATGCCGCAGGTAGCACTATACACACTATTGCTATGTTATAGGCGGTGTAATGTCGCAGGTAGCACTATACACACTATTGCTATGTTATAGGCGGTGTAATGTCGCAGGTAGCACTATACACACTATTGCTATGTTATAGGCGGTGTAATGTCGCAGGTAGCACTATACACACTATTGCTATGTTATAGGCGGTGTAATGTCGCAGGCAGCACTATACACACTATTGCTATGTTATAGGCGGTGTAATGTCGCAGGCAGCACTATACACACTATTGCTATGTTATAGGCGGTGTAATGTCGCAGGCAGCACTATACACACTATTGCTATGTTATAGGCGGTGTAATGTCGCAGGCAGCACTATACACACTATTGCTATGTTATAGGCGGTGTAATGCCTCTTTGCCTTCATGATAGATGCAATGAAATAAACGATGTAAGGTCATAAATAATGCAGTTTCCTAACCCATCGAATGCTTATTGGGATGTCGAAGACAATTTCCTCTTCTCATCTTTTCGCTATCAAACGTGATGTTTTAGGTCCTATAGAAGAATCAGATAACCTATCCATGGTCGTAGAAAATCCCATGTGATCCTATAGCGTTGATGGAAGTGTTATCCAGAGCTGTTCTGTTGGTTGTAAATGTCGGGTATGGCTGCGGGCAGGTGCCAAGTCGCGCCCAGCAGCCCAGCGGAAAGGGAAAGCAAAGGTTGTGCGCATTATATCGTCATTATTATTCTATCATAATGACATGCAGCATTTGTTCCTCTCGGAATCTAAAACAATCAGTAGTCATCCCAGAGGGGTAGAGGGCCTGTCGACCTGTGCGCGGGTAACGGGAAAAGAATCCCTCTACTACTGTCCCGGGAGCAGGCTTATCACAGGACGCCTGATAGCTTAACCCAGGGCAGCCATGATGTGTTTTGTTAGACTTGGCAGTTTTTTTGTTATATAATAATGTCTTTGTTTACACCATCGTTTTCTATCGACAGGTTGGCGGAATGATAAGGTGGTTTTGACTTAGATAATTGTATCTACAGCGAAATGTATAAACCGTCACGGCGACAATGGTATAAATTAAGTTGAGTGAGCTTTACTTAGTAGTGTCATACGGCAAACGTATTTAGATGTTAGTAGGAATCAAAGCTTATGCATTCCATATAGGATAATTGCAAGCAGAATAGTAATGATTCCTATGATGATTTTGTTAATGCAGATTGGTTGATACGCTTGATAGCCATCTTTATACCTACAATTGTTTCGAATATATATATATATATATATATATATATATATATATATATATATATATATATATATATATATACATATATATATAGATATATAGATATAGATAGATGGATAGATATGTACATACACACACACACATATATACATATATATATATATATATATATATATATATATATATATATATATATATATATATATATATATATATATATATATATATATATATATATATATATATATATATATATATATATATATATATATATATATATATATATATATATATATATATATATATATATATATATATATATATATATATTTTTTTAACAAAGTTACGTTTTGGGTCAGATATATATATATATATATATATATATATATATATATATATATATATATATATATATATATATATATATATATATATATATATATATATATATATATATATATATATATATATAGCTATTTACTTCCAGTTGATATGCGGAAATGTATTCCTTGGCACTCACCTGCTATTATATAGTGCTATGGGTACATGATAGATGCTCTTCGTAAATGTGTGTCGCCTCATACAGGATCATATACTGATGGCCTTTCTCTGATAAGCGTCAGCTATTTATTACGTTCGTGATACATGGGTTCCATAATGGATCTTATGTATAACTGTACAGTGTATCTTATGTTAAGAGTGCAAACATATTTACAATGTGTATACATGTAAACAAGTTACGACCTAGGAGCAATGGACGTCTTCTAGGCCGGGCTTCTAGGTGACTTGTGGTTCACCAGAATCGTCATACTTATTGTGTCATAGGGCCACTGGTTTTATTTTCTTTACTGCACATTTACTGCCTTCATAAAATGCCATTATAACGACAAGATGGAGAGAGAGCATACCTAAATCATACTCTCTAGACACAGCCATATGATCTATATCAGCCGGCGAGTAAGTTACGTTAATGCATGGACATCCCACGTCTCTCAATCATTACTTAAGTGGCACTTTCTCGTGTATTGACCATTTCACGCCTACAGATTTCAAATATGCTGACGGTTTAACTTATTTCATTCCAACTGGATAATACTTCAAGGAGAAATCATGACTGAAAAACAACCAATAACATTCCTCGAAATATATTGTAAATTTAATTTAATTCAACTCGTAAGCTTTATTTATCGGTATTATGAAAATACATAGCGGACGATATGGACATATTCAGGAACGCTTGGGTTAAATGCTTGGTCACTAAGCCTGAAATCCTACGTCCCTGCCTCGCGCCTCAGGGGCAGCAAGCGGCGGAGGAATCTATCACAGCGAAGACCGACGACTCTACGACTTCCGGCATGACGCTAACCGTAGGTCATGCGGGGTCGGCGGCGCTCTGAATGTGCTATATTGCACATGCAATCAATTAAATGGCGCCGGCCTGCTCAAGTCAAGCCTCCACCCCGTAGATAGACGGCGCTCTGGAGCCTGGCTTGGACCTTCCCTCTATCAGCCATTTATTTTAACCTCTTATACATGTACCAGCTTGATGTGCCCCCACCTTAAGGTAGAGCGTCATTCTCCTCATGACTATTGAGGCTATTACAATGAAAATTCCATCTACTATTTTAGGCAAATAATCTATCTGTAATAAACAAAAATCCAAATCCAAATTTCTATGCAAGTCTTGTATTGAAGCGGCAAGCTTGGCGTCTTTTGCATGGCAGTTTGATGCCCATAGGGGCATATTAATGTAAAGTCGTAGAGTCATGAAATATTAAGTAGCATATTATTTCAATAGATTGCTCCTTCGAGACTGCCTGGTGTGTGACCATCGCAGCTGTGAGCTGGTCCGCTGTTCTTGGATGACCACCCGTCAAGCACTCAGTCACTGGATTAAGTTCTTGAATAGCCCCTGCAGGGATAACAACAACAGAGCATAATAGATCTGAAAATAAGCTCAAATTACGCCACCCGGGAGTCAGTCCACTCATGATTCTGAAGAGGTTTGATATCAAACTTTTTATAGAAGACAACCGATTGCCATGGAGATTGTTTTGTGATATTTAGTGGATTTTGACGACTTTACGATACTTAATCCGAGATTTAAGTACTTTTACTACTACTGCAACAAGTCTACTTCTACTACCACTACTACTACTACTACTACTACTACTCACGGGGGGGGGGGGGGGAACGGTCAATTTGGAGTTGGGCAAAAGTGCCCGGTTGTCGATTTGTAATGGGGAATTCTAGCGAGGGAAAGAGAGGTGCGGGAATGGTACCTGTGTTGTCACGTCAAATACTGGAGTAGTACAGGTAAGATGGTTTATTCTTACCCATCATGGGGTGGGCCATACTCATAAAAATAGCATGGTAGGGCATTTTAGTGGCAGTGTGCGTGTTATTTTATTAAAATCCACGCACCAGTGGAGAACCTCCACTGCGAGTTTCAGTTCATGTCAACAGCCGTGCCTTCATGGGGCTTCCAGCTCTAATAATGGAGGTACAGTGGCTTTATTTTGTCATGGCATGAACTGAACTATACCCAACATGTTTTCTATTTGCGAATTTGCCATGTACACTCAATATTTTAAAAGAAATCTCAATCGTAGTGTCAGACCGGGCCATGTTGATTTGTCTGTGGGTGACAGTCACTGTGTTCATGGGCAATACTGGCAGACAAATCAGTTACCCTTTTGCAACCCAGGATATGTTAACAGGTTAGAAGGGAGGAGGCATCTTTAGATCGAAGTACACAGTTCAATTCGAAGTGTGTACCTCATTCTAAGTATTTGACTATGATTTAAGGGCCCTGATCATGCTCAGTGGCTATTTCCTGTAATAACATGGCGGATGCAGTGAAAGGTAGGTGTGTCAGAGGTTTATTAGGAAAATATTGCAAACAAATATACATTAACCATAACTTCATGTCCATTTATTTAAATATGTTCCTGGGGGTGCTCAGCCATGAAATTTAACTATAATTTAGGGCTTTGCTTAAGGATTTCATTGAAATAGGTCGTTAAGGCGAGCACCCCTAAATATGGTGTCAGGGTCAATTTGAATCAGAGCATACTTTTGACTTAAACTATAAGCCATGTCTGCTGTTTTTCATGATAGTGATCTTAGATGAAGAAAAGAATGGATATGTAGTGAGAGACAAATTACTATATGAGTTATATATATATATATATAGTGAATGCCTGGACACGACAGGTGTTTCTGATCTGGCATTAATGCAAGGTCACGAGGGAACACGGACCAATCAGGGCTATAATTGTATCGTTTACATTACAGAGAGACCTGTGCGCCAGCATCATCTGAGCATGCGCAGAGCACGACTTTTGGGCTATTGGTAGAGACTAGCCTGTTCATGTTGACCGGCTGGTTTCATGACTTTTTAAAAAACATTGAAAAAAGTGTGATTTCAGGAAATTGTTCATTTCCTGATCATCAATTATACATGTATTATCAGTATTATCATTATGCAATATTATAACATGCTTATCATTTTTATCTTTCAGGTTTGTTTCGCATTTGACGTAGCCTTAGATGCATGATATGATGTCCCGACCTCAAGTTCCGAATCCCAGTACAAAGATTTTTAACCCTGCCCACCCTTCCTTTCTGCTTATAGTTTAGTTTTGTAATTTGCCATATCTGTGTGTGTTTTCACCAAGTCAAAATTCCTCTCTCTTTTACTAGCAAAAAACTGCATTTAAATATGCATTAAATATGCATTTAATTCTGAACAAAAATTCATTTTCAGAGAATAATTTAATCTATTACATGTCAAATATTGGTGGATCATTGTATATACCCACACTGTGATGCACCAGTATTCCAATGTAATAAATTATAAGGGTGCGAGAGTCACAAGCCTCTAAAAAATGGTGAGTGAAAATCTCAAGGACTGGGTGTGCATATGCCGAATAGACAACTGACAAGGGGAATAAAGCACTTAAAAGTACCCTCACAGCAGAGCCAGTGTATTCGGGACAAAAGAGAAGAAAAATTGACATAGTGTTTCCAACGGCACTCAAACCCACAAATAATGGGTAGACTGACTAGACTCCCTGCTGATGTCAGGAATGACTGCATGGAAACTTGTGATCTTGGAATAGCCCACCTAGGGTTAGGGATAGGAATCAGGTCCAGGGTCAGTGTGAGGGCTAGTGTTAGGTGGTCCTAACCCTAAACCTGGACCTGATTCCTGACCCTAAGTACAGTATTGCAAGATCACAAGTTCCAATTAAGTCATTCCAGACATCTGCAAGAATTTTGAGTCGATCCAAATAATGAATGTTTGTTTGTGCATTTGCCGAATAGACAACTGACAAGATGAAGTAAGGTTCAAATGAAATAATCTGCTTCTAATTAATACAGTGTTTGAAAAAATACATAAGCACAAGACAAGTCAATCCTTGATTGATAAGATTCCTTACTATATTAAAAGGTGGCTTAAATTATGAGGCTTATATTTTCTATAGTCAGTTTCTGGTGAATCTGTATCTATGTATCTATTATAGGGATTGAGATTGGGCAGATGGCCTTGTGTTAATTTATAAATAAAGTCAGAGTGGCTATTATAGCACTTTTATTGATACTCTTCAATAACTTATGATTTGATGAAGTACCAGCGGACAGCTTGGCAGCCATCTTGTTAAGTTGTCTGCTTTGAATCATGAAAGAGTATCAGTATTCACGGGAGCTTTTTTTTTTGCATATCTTTTTCTATCATCCCTACTTTTCCAAGTCCTTTATGGGTTCAATGTATAGAACATTTATAGGTAACAACAAACAAGACCTGACTTTTGGAAAAAAAAAACTATTCCGTTATGTACTTTTATTCAATTTTCTGGCTTAATGCTTCGTTACCATAGCAACAGGCTTTGCGCAGAATCCCAGCTTCAAGGCATTGAGTGGAATCCCAGCCTGCACCCTCTTTTACTTGGCACAGTCAAAATGTAATGTTGTGACAATGCCCCATCAAAATGCTATAATCCCCATCGAGAGATATTTTCAAAAAATCTATACTTTGGTGGTGTTAAAAGCATAATTCGCCAGAAACTGACTATAGAAAATATAAGCCTCATAATGTAAGCTACCTTTTAATGTAGTAAGGAATCTTATGAATCAAGGATTGACTTGTCTTGTGCTTATGTAATTTTTTCAAACGCTGTATTAATTAGAAGCAGATTATTTCATTTGAACCTTAGGGCTGTTCCATTTAAAAGTGTGGGGGGGAGGAGGAACGGAAGGTTTTTTGAATGGGGGGACGGGTCGAATTCTGAATTAGCTTATACCATTAGAGTATATATGATTTCTGGCCGGAGGGGGAGGGGGGGGGGGTAGAATTTTCAATTACCTTCCGTTCCTCCCCCCCACCACACTTTTAAAAGGAACGACCCTTACTTCATCTTGTCAGTTGTATACACACAGTCATTCATTATTTGGATAGACTCAAAATTCTTGCAGATGTCTGGAATGACTTCATTGGAACTTGTGATCTTGCAATACTGTACTTAGGGTCAGGAATCAGGTCCAGGTTTAGGGTTAGGATCACCTAACACTAGCCCTCACACTGACCCTGGACCTGATTCCTATCCCTAACCCTAGGTGGGCTATTCCAAGATCACAAGTTTCCATGCAGTCATTCCTGACATCAGCAGGGAGTCTAGTCAGTCTACCCATTATTTGTGGGTTTGAGTGCCGTTGGAAACACTATGTCAATTTTTCTTCTCTTTTGTCCCAAATACACTGGCTCTGCTGTGAGGGTACTTTTAAGTGCTTTATTCCCCTTGTTAGTTGTCTATTCGGCATATGCACACCCAGTCCCTGAGATTTTCACTCACCATTTTTTAGAGGCTTGTGACTCTCGCACCCTTATAATTTATTACATTGGAATACTGGTGCATCACAGTGTGGGTATATACAATGATCCACCAATATTTGACATGTAATGGATTAAATTATTCTCTTAAAATGAATTTTTGTTCAGAATTAAATGCATATTTAATGCATATTTAAATGCAGTTTTTTGCTAGTAAAAGAGAGAGGAATTTTGACTTGGTGAAAACACACACAGATATGGCAAATTACAAAACTAAACTATAAGCAGAAAGGAAGGGTGGGCAGGGTTAAAAATCTTTGTACTGGGATTCGGAACTTGAGGTCGGGACATCATATCATGCATCTAAGGCTATGTCAAATGCGAAACAAACCTGAAAGATAAAAATGATAAGCATGTTATAATATTGCATAGTGATAATACTGATAATACATATATAATTGATGATCAGGAAATGAACAATTTCCTGAAATCACACTTTTTTCAATGTTTTTTAAAAAGTCATGAAACCAGCCGGTCAACATGAACAGGCTAGTCTCTACCAATAGCCCAAAAGTCGTGCTCTGCGCATGCTCAGATGATGCTGGCGCACAGGTCTCTCTGTAATGTAAACGATACAATTATAGCCCTGATTGGTCCGTGTTCCCTCGTGACCTTGCATTAATGCCAGATCAGAAACACCTGTCGTGTCCAGGCATTCACTATATATATATAACGCATATAGTAATTTGTCTCTCGCTACATATCCATTCTTTTCTTCATCTAAGATCAATATCATGAAAAACAGCAGACATGGTTTATAGTTTAAGTCAAAAGTATGCTCTGTTTCAAATTGACCCTGACACCATATTTAGGGGTGCTCGCCTTAACGACCTATTTCAATGAAATCCTTAAGCAAAGCCCTAAATTATAGTTAAATTTCATGGCTGAGCACCCCCAGGAACATATTTAAATAAATGGACATGAAGTTATGGTTAATGTATATTTGTTTGCAATATTTTCCTAATAAACCTCACACCTACCTTTCACTGCATCCGCCATGTTATTACAGGATATAGCCACTGAGCATGATCAGGGCCCTTAAATCAAAGTCAAATACTTAGAATGAGGTACACACTTCGAATTGAACTGTGTACTTCGATCTAAAGACGCCTCCTCCCTTCTAACCTGTTAACATATCCTGGGTTGCAAAAGGGTAACTGATTTGTCTGCCAGTATTGCCCATGAACACAGTGACTGTCACCCACAGACAAATCAACATGGCCCGGTCTGACACTACGATTGAGATTTCTTTTAAAATATTGAGTGTACATGGCAAATTCGCAAATAGAAAACATGTTGGGTATAGTTCAGTTCATGCCATGACAAAATAAAGCCACTGTACCTCCATTATTAGAGCTGGAAGCCCCATGAAGGCACGGCTGTTGACATGAACTGAAACTCGCAGTGGAGGTTCTCCACTGGTGCGTGGATTTTAATAAAATAACACGCACACTGCCACTAAAATGCCCTACCATGCTATTTTTATGAGTATGGCCCACCCCATGATGGGTAAGAATAAACCATCTTACCTGTACTACTCCAGTATTTGACGTGACAACACAGGTACCATTCCCGCACCTCTCTTTCCCTCGCTAGAATTCCCCATTACAAATCGACAACCGGGCACTTTTGCCCAACTCCAAATTGACCGTTTCCCCCCCCCCCCCCCCAGTGACTACTACTGGTAATATGCTTAGTACTGCTGCAACGCGTTTTGTAGGAAAACCATGTTATTCGGAAACGATATAATCTCAGTCCATTAACAACGTAGAACAAGAGACAGAAAATGCAATGCGTAACAATTGTATTAACTATGTACAGTGCCTTATCTAATCTGTATGGTCAAACTACAACGCCTTGACTAAGTTTGTAGGGGCCGTTCCATTTAAAAGTGTGGGGGGGAGGAGGAACGTAAGCTAAATAAAAATTCGACACCCCCCCCCCCCCCCCTCTCCAGCCATAATTCAAATTCGGGACCCCCCCCCTCCCGAGAAAAGATCGAAATTCGGCACCCCCCCACCCGAAGTAGACACTTAATCCTAACTGTAAGCGGCATGATAACATTGATATTTTTGAAGCTTCTATAATACACACACACACATATCCAGTTTTACATATATATGATTGAATTTAATCCATGAAGGTATATATATATATATATATATATATATATATATATATATATATATATATATATATATATATATATATGTCACTACGTGGTCGTAAATATATATATATATATATATATACATATATATATATATATATATATATATATATATCTTTTAATAATTTCAAATCCTGCTAGAATAATTCAAAATTCGGCACCCCCCTCCAGGGGGGGGGGGGTAGGGGGGGTAAAATAATTCAGAATTCGACCCCTCCCCCCCATTTAAAAAATCTTCCGTTCCTCCCCCCCCCCCACACACTTTTAAATGGAACGGCCCTAAGTAAAACCCAACATCATATAAACAATTATCAGTTTATAACCTGACATGATATAAAAAAAACCTGAGACTCAAATCATTAGTAATCAAGAGCAATACTTTCTCATTCAGTTATACACAGAAATTGCTAATCCCTGGATTTATAAAAGACATTGTATAATTGTCGCTATTTCCCGCGAATAATTTACATCGGAAAAACAAAACCCTGACCCTGTTAAATTTTGAAATATCAGTTAAGAGTTTTAAAACGGCAAAAACCTAGATAAGGATTAAAACACCAAGAGCATTACTTAAGAAAACTAACCAGTTATAGTCAATGCCACTCTAAGATTGAGGGCATATAAAAGTTGCTTGAACTTAGTTGCCTGCTGGAGGCAAGAATCGTGCATGAAACCATGTAAAAGCGTGGTTTAAACTCCAAGCCTGCTTGAGGCGAGAGTCATGCGTGGTAGCATGTAAAAATGAATTTTGAATACCAAGCCTGCTGGAGGCCAGAGGCTACGCGTTTTGTGGAACTAACCATGTAATTCTAAAACGATATTATCTCACTCGTCCTTGGCTGAAGCTTAGCCGGGCGATTACATTCTCTAAGTGTAGGACCTTTACGAAGAAGAAGCGTCCCCTACGTGGGTGTTTATCCTGGAAGCTTAATGTCAAGTGTTATCAGGTAAACACTTACCCTCTGCGCATCGAATCAATAAATCATCATGATTATCGCCAAATGATGCGTGGTGCAGCTATTGGAAACATGGCAAACCTACGTCCACTTCCTCTAGGTGTTGGCGGCTAGCGTGACGCCGCCATTAGCCTCGCTTCCCGCAACAGGAAACGGGAGCGTTCAGATCCTAACACGTTTGCGAACGGCGATCAATTAATCCATGTTGGCATCTGTCTTCCTCCATCTTCCCCCACTTCAGTCCATTACTTCCCAATTTGACCAGCAACAATTACCGCGGGAGAAAACCTAGTAGGGAGGAAGTCCAAAATAACCTGACCGTTCCTTCCGCAAATTATTTCTTGATGGAGATCTAGCCAGTGGCAGTGGCAATGTTGTTTCATTAAACATTGTGGTGTGGCGTGCCAAAGAACTTGGCACGGACAGTTTACAAATGACGACCAGAAAGCGAAAGGATGCTATTTTGGAACCGGGATATTTTACTGTCGAACCTCTAACTTTAAAAAATTCGGTTAATACCTAAACAGCCTCGTCATTAGTAATGCTAATGATGATAATACTTCTTAATGATTTTATTATTTCATAATGTGCTCTTGTTTTCTTTATTGCTCAAAGTCAATGGATAGATGCAGATTCACACCATTTTATGCTCTTCAAGGTTGGCGTATGTGTGTTAGAACAGGCAACTTTCTCGGCGTTGCTATAAACGTTTTGATTCTTGTGTAGCAGCAAATGTATGTATGTATCTTTATTGACTATAAATTGCATTTATGAAAGTACAATACAATAAACTAGTAATACATGCACGGTTGGAAAATAGGAATTAACTTAAGGGATGGAGCAGGACGTTGTACCCACGCAGGGGGAGCCACTAGCTCTATCATGCAGAAAATAAATAAATGATACTTGCACTAAACAGAGGGTGTTAAGACTGTGTCCTCGTTTTAGAGATGCATAACTAACCAACTAGACAGAGAGACCCGACAAAGCGAAAGCTAGGCACGAACCCAGTGTGTACATCCAATGAGTATTCTATCATGATCGTCATGCTGCTATGCTAGTATAGAGTACTTTCAGAGTAAAACTGAAAAGGAAATTCTTAATGCATTTAACTACTCCTTAATGGCATGTGTGCTAGTAAAACTAATGCACCCGATAGTCACCCAGGGATGAAACAATTGAAGATATCTAAGGTATGCTGGCATGTCATCAATATATGAGATTATTCTCATCTTATGGATGGCGCTTGCTCTATATTCCTCGAAATGCTTTAACACTTAAAGCAGCGTGTTCCAAGGGGATCATCGACTTAATGCTTCCTCCCACACCTGACAAATTTTGTTTCTTCCACTCCACACGATTTTGCGAGCAAACTAGACACGTAAAATGCCTTAAGTCACCCATAAGTATGTATGAAGACTACTAAAGCAATCCTTGGATGATGGAGTATCACCCCCAGTTATGCTATGAATACTTTAAAAAAAATGTTTTAATTGATTATCCTTCGATATCTTTCATGATGGCAGAGATGAGATTGAAATTAATGCTAAACGTTTTCTCTAAAAAATGCTGTTTGTTTCTTAGGAAATACTTCGTTTTTTTATGTTTATCTTATATATTGTTATATAACTTCTAAACCCCTCGGCATATTGTCGACGTTCTTCATTAGAATTAGACACGCCACCAGGGAGCGCAGAACGGAGTGGTGTAAGTCATGGCGCATAAACTGCAACTTCCTACATGGCCAAGTGGTCTATTTCATTGCAGAACGGCAAACCTTATGCCACATTGACTACGTCTGGTCTGCCACTAGTGTCACTGACTCTTTGTTGAAAGCAGCTTGAGGCAATCAAGCTGGAGCCTAACCTTAAATGTCTATACAATGAACATATACACCCAAAGAGATACATGTATTTTGGCTAAAGAAGTGATGATGAATGCAATTCAAAATGTATATCTAAGCTACGTATTGGATGGATTCCGATGCGCTAATTAACCATTATCTCTAAGTAACATTGCATACAGACTTAATGTATTTTATGTAAATACAAATTTTATATAATTGGTAAATTTATTGTTTTTGTTATATAGATGCTAAAATCTGATAATGGCAAATTGTTTCTAAAGGATTAACACCCACCACTTTTCATTCAATTAGGTCTGTTTTGTGTGCAAACTAGACAGGTAAAGTACGTTTAGTCACATATCAATATGTACGAAGACCGCTAAATTAAAAGCAATCCTTGTGACATGGGATTAGTCACATGAGTTCATTTAAAATGAATGTCTGTACTAAGTGTTATTGATGATCGTAGGGAAGGCAAAGAGTTTAACTGACTTGTTTCCAAGTAGCAGTAGGCTGAAGCAAGGATGTTCATTATCATCAATTCGTTTTTTCATCAATTTGCTGAAGTGGCAAAGTAAGTTAAAAACGTAAATGTTAAATATCGGAATTAGAATAGGGGATGATATAGTTATCCTTGTGTAAATCTCAGAGGAACTTCAGCTAATGCTAGAAACAAGTATGTATGATTAAATAAGTTGATGCTTACATTTAAAAGAAAGAAGAGTTGTCCACTTCCTTCCCAAAAGTGTTTAACCAGCTGAACACACTCTGTGGCCCCATTGGTATTGGTCTAGCTGAAACATACACTTACCTTGGATTTCTTTTTCATGAGGGCGAAAACTTTACTAAGACAGTTGGCGCCCACATTTTAGCCCGATCATGAAGCGAAGCACCATTATTGTTATAATGCTAAACATGTTATTCTGGAGAGTCGGGTTCTGCCATATATTCTAAGCTTTTCAAACAGCCATTGCATGTAATTCTGAATGTGGTGGCGGAGTATGGTATTATAAAAACAACATGCATCCAAATGTACAGCATATGCCATTCATGCATCTTTAAGGGTATGTACCAAAACTTACCATGCAATACCTAATGAGTAGGCTTATGAACAGAATCCAATTCAATAAATACTCGTTGCCTCCCCATATTGGAATTTAATAGGAAGACATATACGAATTTGAGGGGCGGAAAAACTGGGACAGGCACTTCAGGGAGATAATGTCTCACTTTAACCACCCTGAGGTAATTGATCTTGAGTCTGGTGTAGGCATTTTTGTTTAAAAGAATATAGGTTATACTTCCCTAAGAAAATCAACAAACCTGGACAAGAAGTGTGTAACCAGCAGTAAGAATCGCACCTTTGTCATTTGCTGGAACTCAAAGGTGATCCGTCCTATCAACTGCATCCCTATTGAAATAGATCAGTGCCTGACAAAATCACGTGATGCACATCCAACCTTGTGATTGAATGAGGGCGCCATAAAAAAGATTGCAAGGGAAATTAGTTTTAATGTTCTTTGCCAAAGGGGAAGTGGAAGATGGGGAGCATTTTCGCATAAAATGTACTTTTTATGACAATTTGAGAAGTCCCGTATTACAACTCAATTTGCAATATCCAATTCTTACACAAGTGATTGATTTGGGGCAACCTAAGGCTAAGTTCCAATGTGGGTATTTGATGAAAACTGCAGCTGTTTTCTAATAGGATTTACAAAAGGGAGTTACAAAGGTTAACTATAAACGAATTTGTGTTCTACCACTCGTCATTTTATCGTATTTGACATGAATTCGGCTGGTTCTGTTTCAAGGTGTGTATTAGGATTTTGAACGCTGTGTATTGTATGTCATAGTGTCATTATCTGAACTGGAAAATAAACTATTTATCAACAACACCAACAAGTTCATTGCCTGCTCGTAGGCCATGGGGCAGTAAACAACCGAGACGAGAGATGTAGCGGCATCTGACCGGATTCCTTTGATCGTGGTGTTCCCCTGATTAAGCTTATCCTCGGCTTAATGTTATCCTCTAATTACGATGCGGGGAACTTTGAAGGCGAGCCTAGGGATTAAATCTGATAATATCTGGCCATTTACCCCTTGATTACGGTCTTTTATATTTTCCTTTCATGTTTAGGATACCAGAGGTATGAGCACATTTGGAAATACGCAGATCCTGTAACATAAATGTTTACCGATCTATAGCTTTGACATTTTGAACCGTTTCTATTAAAGGCCCCATCAATCTCCCAGCTACGAAGTTAAACAATGGCCCACGTTACTATGAATTGTTTTCTATTTTACGACCTCCAGCCCCTGGAAAATATACGTACAAATACCGCAGGCAGTGCCCTGTGGTGAGACAGGTCATTATGGACACTAAGCAGGTCGTGATTCTCTCTGACCCCTCCCCTCCCCTAGACTCCCCCTCCCCTCCCATCAGACCATTGCGATGGGCGACGCAGCATTGATCTACTTCATGCTTGTATATATCATCCTCTAGTTCCAAACCGGCGGGTAATATTTCAGAAGTGCAACTCTCTGATCCCGAAGGCGAAGGTGCCGCCATGTCATTTACGCGTAGTTGTCTGAGAAGATGTGCTGCTCGCCAGGAGAGTACTGCGGTCTCCCAGCTCTCTCACGACTCATCTCACAAATAGCATGTTGGCCGCGACACGTGCACCCCAGGACACCAACATGGACTAACCTCGCAGTTAATGAAATTGCCATCGAAAGGTCTTGAATGGAAATGAGACTTGTTCCTAGAAACCGAAACCCGACAAGTATCTATTACTATTCATTGCAACATTACTACATGAATAACATTGGCTATTGTTAAAACATATTTTCCCTTCCTAATGACTTAAGGTTGTGATGCTGGTGACACACTGACCTGACTAGGACCACAGTTTGTTTTACCTCAAATGACATTTCTTAAGGGTACATTTGATTTGTGAATACAATGTGCGTCTGCTGAATATACTAGACTAGGGCACCTGGATGGTGAATTTGGAGTTCCTGCAAGATAGTACCTTACAGCAAACGACATTGGTAGTAATTCTACCTAAAATAATAGGTCAACAACATATATGGGTGTATTGCATTCTCTAACGGTTGTTGACCTACTTTTATAAGTAACCAGAATATTGTGCTATAATAAGCTTGTATTATTTAGTAGGAGTGTTTTAAGATTCCAGTATATGGATAAGCTTCCTTTTGTTTTTCCTGTGATTTTGTATCTGCATTATCATGTCCTTGGATATAGGCAATAGACAATACAATGCAATACAAGTTTCTTTTCCCATTCCATTTACTATTTTAATTCACTTGTGTAATTTGCAGAATACCAATATCGTAACTGATTTCATTAGTTCATAATATCAATAGAGTGGACAGTACAGACACACACTTTACATCTATAAAGAGTCACTATCGCAAAAGTGCACATACCTTCAAAAGCAACATTTCTCTTCGGCCAAAATATTTGTTGTTTATTTATCGCCAGTCCTTCACGAAATGAGCAATATTTGTTTATTGCGAAAAGAACCAATGGACCAGGGAAATATTTAACGACTGAAGCAATAATTGATATGTTGTTTACACATTTCAAAGTAGAAGAAACGTCCTCACTATTCGCGAATGAAAAATTATGCAAATTGTTACAGCCCCATGGAATTGCAAAAGCAATCAGTCAATCCAATCTATTTCTCCTAGACAAATGGGGAAGTTGACATTGAGGGCTGTTTGGAGGTCACACATGATATTGAAACTAGTTGACCGATAGAGGATAAAGGTTGCACAGTAAATGGAAGCTGCATTAAAGGTGGAGTCAAATAGCGTTGTGCCAGGTAAGGAATGGCCGGACATAAAAAAACACATGTTGAGCACGTGTTTAGTTATATAATTCACATTGAGCATACAGTGAAACCTCTCAATGTGAACACACATGGGATGCGAACACCCTCTGTAGTGAACAATTTCCATGGTTCCATTTTTTCTAATACACTTTAGTTTTATGAGATTGCAACACCCCAACATCAGAACTGTTTCAGTGAACATTATTTGGGGGATGGTCTCTAAGAACCTACCACACAGAAAACCAGCTGCACATTTAGATCAAAATCAATCACAGCATGGATGGGTTTCGTATTTTATGGAATGCCAAAGCAGAAAACATATAACAGAAGCTTAATATATATGGGAGAAATCAAATTCATATGTCAGCATTTTGGAAAATACATTGTTGAAACTAAATATACATGGCAAAAGTTAGTTCAATATACATTGGAGGAATCAAATTCATATATCAGCATGATGGAAAATAAATAGTTGAAACTAAATATACATAGACAAAGTTCAAAATACATTTCAGCATTTGTCAAAAACATTGCAGAAATGCAATAAACATTAAGGCATGTTGATGTATTTTTTTCATTGTATTCCTGATTTTATACATTTATTTTTTTTGACATTTTTTACCAGTCTTACAATATATATATATATATATATATATATATATATATATATATATATATATATATATATATATATATATATATATATATATATATATATATATATATATTATTTTGTTGAAGTATATACTAGTATATATATACTATTTTTAGTCATGAATTGATTTTTCCTTTGTGGCTTGTTTTATTCCGTCATGAAATATTTTTTTCAGTTGAATTATTCAGTAAAAGTGAAAAATAAACAAGATAAGTGAAGAATAAACATGTCAAGACTGAGAGAGAAGAGTTCAGGACTATGTTTTCCAAAAAACACGTTACTTCCGTGGAGGAATACAATAACATCAGCAATGATTGATGACGTCATTGGCCATCAGCACACAGGTATTGACACACTTTGCGGATTGTGTCCAAGCTACAGTTAGCCTAGACCCGGTTTTGTTTCTCTATCCAGGCCAACTATTCATTATACTGATGTATTTCTGTGGCCTGCTGCCGGAAATTCACCCCAGAGGATTTTCTCGCTTGTCAAGGCGAGCAAAAATAGTCCTAAACTCTTTCTTTCAGTCTTGACAGGTTTATTTTAACTTATCTTGTTAATTTTCACCTCTATTGGAAAACACAACTTTTTTGAAAAATGCTGTCATGTTTATTGAATTTCTGCCATGTTTTTGACAAACGCTGACACTTATTTTGAACCTTTGACATGTATATCAAGACTAAACCATATATTTTTCAAAATGCTGACATATGAATATGATTTCTCCTGTGTATATTAAGCTTCTGCCATATATTTTCTGCTTTGGCATTCCATAATATTGTCTTCATTAATTACCCCAATTGTTATTGACCTAGGCAGGTTATCTTTAGCATCAGTGATGGCAATCAAATTTGTGGCAGTTTATATTGTTTTTCGTTACAAGCGGTTATCACTGTTATGAAAGATGACTGAGCACTGTGCAGTAAATACAAGAAAATGGAATCGTCCATAAATGATCAAAAGCTAACCCTACATCAAGGAAGAGATGGATTATTAGTAATATTACTACTATTACTTACTTCTAGGTTAGTGCTTCATTATAAATGTGTGTGTATTTGTGCTTGCTTATAAATGTTAGTGCTTTATAAGAATCGGATCTTATGCATCTATTATGAAATGTTCCGTTTGGGATGTATACGTACGTGTGATAAACTCATGGTATGGTGACATATCTACGGGGACAAAGTAGCTCAGTTGGTTAGGTGTCGGACTAGTAATCAGTAGGTCGCTGGTTTAATTCCCGGCCGATGCACTTTGGTCTGCTCTTGGGCAAGACAGTTTATTCCATATTGCCTCAGTCCAACCAGCATCAAAAATGGGTACCTAGCATTAATAAGGCAGTGCTTAGAGCATGTGCGCTATATGCTGCCAACCGCTCCGGAATATCCCTCGGGGGATTACAATGGTTTCCTTGTGTACAGGCCTGCTAGGGGAGGAAGGCGTGTGAGCACTTCGGTGGATACAAGACTATAAACCGAATACCTTTACAGTTGGACTGTTTATTTCTAAAACATAACCGTTCATGGCTGATGTATCTTTACACGCTTTTTTAGCCACAGAAAGTTATATCTGAACGCCAAACTCGAGTTAACAAGCGTCTAATCATTTGCAGTTTAGTTTCCCTCTACACGTCACTGCGAATAATATGATACATTAATAAGATTTAAATGTCAAGTTTCTGTGACACACATGTGTAAATAAATAGTGATTGCGACCATGCCTGCAATCTTTTGACAAAGTATGTTTTGCTGACATGTTTCGTGGAACGAGCCGCTCAAATTTAAGCGTGTCTTAACATATTGTTGATGCTATCATGAGATTTGACAGACAGACATGGCAATGTGGGGAAATGTAACTGGAACTGTCCCGATAGCCTAGTGGTGCAAGGCATTGTGTGCTGACGTGTAACTGCTTCTTTGCTCAAGCTGTCTAGTCTAGTATAAGAAAGGCGCATTGCTTTCACATCCGCCATAATCACGGTTTAAAATCCAGCTCGCGCATAGGGAGAAAAATATCAGTGATTTTAGGTCAATAGATTTTTTGCCGGGTACCCCAGTTCCCCTCAGCATTAGTGGGCACTGGTTAGTCAGGATTTAGAAGTAACTAAACTGTGACAGAACGAGTAACGACAAATGCAATGCCAAATCCATACCTGAGCCGATAATTAGATTGATTCATCTGAGTGAACTAGTCCACTGTTCCTAACAGGATTTTCACGAAGAGTATTTAATATCAATCGCACATACGGTTCAGTGCCTATCCGTATCACTTAGTGCATTAAAGTAAATTATCCTCTTGTATTTCACGGCCCCTATCCGCAGCAACAATGGGAGTATAAACTAGCTATCTATGTTGACAATAAAGGCCTCAGAGTGGAAGCTAGATCGACGAGTCATGTTGGCGGAAACAATAGCATAGTGATGGATGCAATCTTTTTGATATGAAACGAACATAACACGCATCCAATGGTTGCCATCAATGATCCAATTCCAGCTTTAGTGTTGCTTTATTGAGGGGAGTAGTTCGCCCCGTCACCGCTTGGGATCTACACTAGAATCATGCCAGTGTTCCACGTCGCGATGATGCTGGCGGTGCCAAACTCTCACATACCATATAAGACTTCCCAATATATTATGGGAACGCACTTAGCGACCTCCTCTCTCCCTAATATTTACTTACAATCAGGTCTCCCATGTCTAAACGTGTGTGAGTGTGTGTGTGTGAGAGAGAGAGAGAGAGAGAGAGAGAGAGAGAGAGAGAGAGAGAGAGAGAATTTTCTAATAAAATGCAATTTACTTGTACATATTGCTATCATGGCTTGGGCATTGCGGGTCATGAGACTTGTCTCCACGACGTAGAGGTGGCATGGAACAACACAATAAAGGCATTTACCTTAAACTGATGACGAGACTTACATTTAAGACACTCAAGGTCAGTTAGCCTATCCTGTCAAAGGCTAGTTTGATTGTACTGCGACACCAATGCAAATGGAAACACGTATAAGTAGCTCACAATATGGCCGTGGCCAGTTTTGATTTGCTGTGTAGAATCAGTTTGTGGCACATCTAAGTAGGCACGCAAGAAACTCTGGTACATGCCGTTTCATTGCATCAAGTGAATGTAGACTACTTGTGACTGTAACTCACAACAAAATTTAAATTCAAGAAATGTATAAAGAAGTGCTGCTAAATTCGTTTTGATTTTTTATTGATTTTTAAAAGGTATGCTTAGAGGAAAATAATACCATATATCTATAATCTTCCTGTGGAATTAGGCAACGACAGCTCCACCTTATGTAAGTTAGAACCAACTCCTTTTTGTATATTTTTTTTATAAATTGTCTGCTTTGTATCTAAAATTGTTTTATAAATGAAATGGTCTAGAAGCTTTCTCCATATCACCAATTTTCAAAAGTGGGTCAATTATTGTTCAAGCCATCACTCTATTGTTCTCCAAACTCAACTACCTTCCGAAGGGTTTTGCGAAATTAAAAAAAAAGACTTAAGTCGAAAA
Organism: Maea johnstoni; assembly: GCA_963942565.1. Classification (NCBI taxonomy): domain Eukaryota; kingdom Metazoa; phylum Annelida; class Polychaeta; order Spionida; family Magelonidae; genus Maea; species Maea johnstoni. The sequence goes on along the minus strand of OZ012689.1, from coordinate 1,852,589 downwards.
GATTAAAGTTATGGGACAAAAACAACGACAGATGACTGCATATCTGTTGTGTAGCTACAGCTACAGTCAAAACAATATTAGGCACATTTATTGGAGTCGAACTAAAACATGAAACTCAACCCTGTTTAACTTGATGATCATTCTTACGTAATATCAGGAGTTGGTTCTAACTTACATGACCAGTGATATTGGAGCTGTCATTGCCTAATTCCACAGAAAGAATATACATATATGGTACCATTTTTCTTTTAGCATACCTTTTAAAAATCAATAAAAAATCAAAACGAATTTAGTAGCACTTCTTTATACATTTCTTGAATTAAAGTTTTGTTGTGAGTTACAGTCACAAGTAGTCTACATTCACTTGATGCAATGAAACGAACGGCAGATATGCATGAATGGATAGTTTCTTTCATCGTCACTTTTTTGCAATGGTTTGGCTAAATCGTGACAAGCCGCTCTAGGTGACGGAGGAAACCTGAGTACTAGAAAAAACACCACCTGACCCATTCCTACCGCAGCTTTCTCTAATCCCCCGAGCCGGAATCGAACCCACGCTGGGGTGCTGAGACAGCAAGGATGAGTTAAGACCGCGTAAATTAAACCACGTAAGCTCATTACCTTCCCGAGTGTGTGAGTACTATTGCAGGTACACATATGCAGACCCATCGTCCCTGAGCACTTTAACTCCAAGGTAATTGCATCACGAACGACAGTGAAATTTGTGAGGCAATAAAAAAGATGTTACTAAAATAGTTTCTTCCCAAAAACAACAGGATCGCCTGTCCCTCAAGGAATAGAAACCTTGGATGTCAACAAAGCTAAATGCAGTGACATTCAGGAGAGGCGGAAAGGAATATCATACAAGTAGGCAAACTCGCTTTCATATATGAATTACTCCAAACCGTTTCCGACATATTGATAGCTGCCTGTTTCTTTAGGTTATCCTCAATCTACTGTTTGAGGTCAATTTTGTAGGGGACAGAATCCCTACATCGGAAGTCGTAAATGCTTAATTACGATGGGCCTTTTTGTTGCAAAGATGCTGTCTAGACAACCCTTCAAAGCCCGCATGTTCATGCAGCACCCACTCCAAAGCCTAAGTATCGGTCCGACCGTACCCTTAGCTGAGATTGCAAATTTGGACGCAAGGCGACATCTACTACATTAGTTTAAGGCAGGTACGGCATTTATATTCCAGATGCCTTTACGTGTAGAACGTTCTGATGTTTCGGGGTTATTGTTGACGACATTGAATATCAAATGGATACTGCAATGATAGTTGTAATGTTGTACTAGGGCACTACATGTACACACACTCTGTACTACGGATTTGTGAAATCATTCCCTATCTTTCCCATTATAAAGCAACTTTTTCTATTTGGGCATGTTTTGAGCTATTGTTACCCTAAACTAACCCTAGCCTAATCAGACTGAAAACAAGGAAGAAATTTGTTAAACCATTGTGAGATCAATTTCACAACGCAACCATGCTTCAGTGACCACTATCATTTTAGCTTGGGAGATGATCTTTCGTAGAAATACGTACTCAAGAAATACGTACACATACACATACACACACATACGCACACACACACACACACACACACACACACACACACACACACACATATATATATATATATATATATATATATATATATATATATATATATATATATATATATATATATATATATATATATATATATATATATATATATATATATATAGTAGATAGATGGATAGATTTGCATTTAGATTTGTATCATACATAGGTGCGAATTATCTATCGTTTTGTATGGATTTGGATTACTTGATAGGCTTTCGGTAAATGCACTGGAATAAAATGGTATATTTCACACTGTAGTTCTAAGATATTTTTCATAAAGTTAAAGTATATAAGTAGTCATTGTAGGAGTTTATATTTTATCGATAATGGATCAGTTGACGCCTGAGCTGCCTGAGTTGTTTACTCTAATGGACTATGCATATTCCTCAAAAGGCGCTAGTGTGGGCGCGGGCGCGGGCGGCGGCTCCTGGCTCCCGCTGAGATATGATAGCTACTAGTTGATACTAGGCTCTGCAATGTGCACCGCGAGGAGGAGGAGGAGGAGGAGGAGGAGGATCAGCCACTGCATGTATCACTGCATTAATCATAGCGGCGGACCTGCCATCATCCTCTCATCCTCGCCGCCAACGCCAGATTTGCGCCATAACGCGCAGCATACCCAGATTTAAACTGCGTCATAAAGATCGGTATTGGGCAAGTTATGTTCCCAGATCCTTTTGCTTGCTTGATTAATACCGGGCCGTGCGAAGTCGACTGCAAACTCCATTGCTTATGGGTGAGCGAGCTCAAATTAAAATGCGCGCGGTTCTCACCATATAGCATGGATTATGTCCCATTAAACTGGGAAGGCGGCAAATTATAAATACATTTATTATGGCGAGTGACTACTGGATGGACGAGCCATTGCTGTGATTGCCAAACGACCGAGAATTGACTTTGCAACATACGCTGACTGCCTTTATAGTTTGTTCCACAAGCGTGAATTCTCAGATGCAGAGTGATTGGTGTTCAATTACTTCTGGCAACTGACTCCCTTATACTCCGACTATCCTCAGTAATACCACGCCAAGATACTCAATCACGGCGGCCACGCGTACCACATAACAATGCATGTATTGTTGTTGTCGCTTTTGGCTGACCACGCTATGGGGCGAACTATTCTGGGTGCAGATAGAATGAGTTCAATTGGGAACACATGTAACAGTTTCCGTGGACGCCCCATGCACACACACTTATTGCTCTTTTACTTGGGAATAATTAGCAGATAACTTTCCTTTTATGATAGCTATGCGAAGTATTTGTATGAATGGTCAATATATACAAAAAGTAAGATTTTAATTTTTTAGGGTTGTGAAAAACTAATGAGGGTTTATCAGTGTTTTCAGTGATACAAAAAAGCAAATTGAATCCCCATTAGACCTGTCTAGTCATTGGACCATTTTGACATTTCTGGATAGAAGTTGAAAGTTCCCTTTATTATATCTAAGAAAACTAAAACGAAGAGCTATTGGTTCGAGGTGAGCAAAAACGTCCGCATGCCCCGTTAAAAGTGTACACACGGATTAAAATGCAATTTACACTGTGAACAGATTTAAAATACCATTTATGTGATAGGTAAACCCAAACTAGTCCTATGGAAATGAAAGAAAAGGGCCATTATTTTGTTTTGTCTGATAGTCATTGTTTTCTTGGATAAAGTTGATCTGCATTACATTGCTGGTTACTACCAATATAAAAGACACCTGAAAAAGCCCGAGCTACTCTGCCAGTTACGGGGAAGTGCAAAAAATAAGTCCAGCCCGTCAAAGTCTGCGTAATATTACTATCAACGAAGTCCAAGCTTCGAATTGCATCTCACCTATTTCTAAATGTGTTTCTTTGCGAGATTAGCAAAGAAATTCATGAATAATGAGCATTATCTCACCAAAAGAACGATGTGTTCCGTTTGCATTTGAAGTAAGGTTGTTAATTTCCTGCGATATTTAATGTTTAGATTAGTGCCTTAGAGGTTAGACATCCGACTCTAATGCGGACGATGCAGGTTCGAATACTTTTTCTTTTTTTGAGAGAGGGAAATGAGACAATACTTTCTGTCCATATCTGACCCAAACATTTTACATTTTATTTATTGATGTAAATGAAGAAATTCATACATACACACACATCAAAGTAGGATACACTTTTTAACTGTCATTAGAGAGACCACATATTAGTAACAGGTTAAAATTGTGTAACTTTGTAAAATAATAACACAAGCACACACACACACATATATATATATATATATATATATATGTATATATATATGTATGTATATATATATATATATATATATATATATATATATATATATATGTATGTATATATATATATATATATATATATATATATATATATATATATATATATATATATATATATATATATATATATATATATATATGTATATATATATATATATATATATATATATATATATATATATATATATATATGTATATATATATATATATATATATATATATATATATATATATATATATATATATATATATATATATATATATATATATATATATATATATATATATATATATATATATATATATATACAAATATATCCAGTTTCTTCTGCCCCCACGCACCCCCCTCCCCCCAGAGAAAAGTGAATTAGTATATATATATATATATATATATATATATATATATATATATATATATATATATATATATATATATATATATATATATATATATATATATATATATAGATAGATAGATAGATAGATAGATAGATAGGTAAATATATATGAAAGCATATATATGAATATATTCATATACACATATATATAAATATACATATATATATATATATATATATATATATATATATATATATATATATATATATATATATATATATATATATATATATATATATATATATATATTCATATATGTATATTTATATATATATATATATATATATATATATATATATATATATATATATATATATATATATATATATATATATATATATATATATATATATATATATATATATACAAATATATACATATATATACATATATACAATATATACATTGCGGTCGAGACGGCATGCCACCTGTCTGCGGCCAATTGAAAAGAGATTGTATGTATATGTATATATATATATATATATATATATACAAATATATCCAGTTTATTCTGCCCCCACGCTGCCCCCACGCATATATATATATATATATATATATATATATATATATATATATATATATATATATATATATATATATATATATATATATATATATATATACATATATATATATATATATATATATATATATATACATATATATATATATATACATATATAGATAGATAGATAGATAGATAGATAAATAGATATTGTATATATATAAATATATATATATATATATATATATATATATATATATATATATATATATATATATATATATATATATAT
>OZ012689.1:1842080-1847317 GCA_963942565.1 Maea johnstoni | reverse complement strand
TATATATATATATATATAGAGAGATAGATAGATAGATAGATAGGTAGGTAGGTAGGTAGGTAGGTAGATAGATAGATAGATAGATAAATATATCCATATACACATATATATATAAATATACATATATATAAATATTCATATATATATATATATATATATAGAGATATATAGATATATAGATATACAAATATATACATATATACACTGCGGTCGAGACGGCATGCCACCTGTCTGCGGCCAATTGAAAAGAGATTGTGCCCCCCCCCCCCCCCCCTGTACTGATGCACCTTAATCAACATCAATATCCGCTTGTTGCACTTTGCCCACCTCCCTCTTGATTGTCATCAGGGGCGTGAGGAAGTTCTAACGGCTGGTGAGTGTTTGTCGGTGGTTGGCTCCGGCACCCCTTACTGACCTCGACCGCGTCCTATGTGGCCTGCCCTGAAGTGTGGTCTGAGGCAATGCCAATGACTGCTAGCTGTCTCTCATCACTGCCTGGGTTTGAAACCCTGCTGAGGTATGATAGAATGATGCCACTGGTGGATTGGTTCCCCTATCAGCCACGCCTGCCTGCCTATATGCACCCTGGCAGCAACATGACAGAAAAACTGACAAATAAATGAAAATCCCAAAGTTTGGTCTCAACGTGTTCTTGAGCAGGGTCTACCAACTGCAAGATCGCATGCTACACGCATGCGATACCTTCACTACCCTAACACAAAGTATACTCGTAGCATTAAGATATCACGAACAAATATGTAAATTTTACTGAATGACCAAAGGTCGTGGAGAATAACTAGGATGAGTGCAAATGATATGCGCTACAGCCGGTTTAATATCTTATTTATCAATTTCATATCTGTTAGCCAAGCTTATTTTAGCATTTCCACCATTTGGAATTAGCCCAAAGTATGCCTTTATTAGACAGATATTACATGTACCTGGATGCTAGGGCCTTTTTATTACTATTGTGAAAGATTTAACATGACTAGAGCGTCATGGTTGATTGTTAACACACAATAACCAATGATTAAAGATAATTGGTTTCGCATCGTTTTTCTAGGGTTGTCCTGCCACTGAAGAATCAGTGATATTAATATTTCATATTTTCCATTCAATAATTTATGTAACTATTTTCTCTGAGAGCAATCTAACTGCCAGCAGACTCCCCGCAGGGCATGTTCATTTAAAAGGGAATTCTGGGCAAGTCGGATTGCAGACAGTATGTAGTTGTGGGACATGTGTAACAGCTTCAAATCGCCCAACCACGACGGCAGCCGTTTGAACGTCGTCTACTTACAATGGAGGTGCTTTGGTTGTGGATGTTGCGAATAAAACACAGTGCATAATCCTTATCAATTATCAAAGATACAAATATTCTCATTTAATGAAATCTATTTGAATATTGGAATATTGCATATTCAGGGATGTACCGGTATTTGAATATTGACATATGCCATTCTGCACTACGTTTTGTTGAAGCACATGCCTCGGACAGGTATGTAGTACTTCAGTACCAAATTGCGTTCAGGTGATCTACTCCTATGAACTTTATCTCGTACACAGATAAACTTTTAAATTACTATTCCTAATCGACTACATCCACACCTGAGTGCGGGCGAATGCTGTGGACGCGGCCTTCGTCGTTCACAACGACGCTCTAGCGGTACATGCCCTGGTTAAAACGACTTTGGAAGTTGGTAATACGAAGTTTCTGTACCCTAAATAATATGACAGCTGAGCTCCAGAATGCAACCAATCAATGTGTGAGAAGTTAGTCTAACCTCATTAGCGACCTCTCATTAGGAGGTCCTTTGAAGCTCAAGAGAGCCTTAAACCTGACAAGTATTGTCGAAGGGGCAAGGACCCCTGAGAGTACAGCTGATCGCACCTGAGTCAGACAGGCAGTACCAGACTCACGTAGCACGAGGACAGTATGTATGAGGAGACAGATAGCACCTCAGAACCAATGGAAATAAGCAGGCAGACAGACAGAACAGTACTACCAACACGACAGCAGCACTCCTCAATATTACTACTGCGTTTACTACTACTACTACTACTACTACTACTACTACTACTACTACTACTAATAATAATAATAATAATAATAATAATAATGATAATAATATAATAGTAATACAATTCATCCTTCACAGAATAGTAATATATGCCATTGAGAACACCCACATTTGGTTTAAAAAAATGATAATATTTAGCACAAATGGAGACCAGTAGGTTTGCCTAGTTAGAACTTCATTTGTCCAGATTTCTACTTAGGCTAGCAGCGTGTTTTTCGTGTTGCCGGCAAGGGGGTTTGGTAAGGTGAGCTGTCTAATCAGTTGGGGAGCAGCGCCTCCCAGGGGCGGCGGCCATGTTTTCACATAAAGCTGATGGATTGCAGGTTTTCTCGTCTAATGGCTCAGAGCCATTGAGACCTAATGGGGCCTGTCTCGCATCCTTCTCGGCGGCCACGGTATACACTACACAATTCCACAGGCTAGGCTTTTTCAATCTCAACAAGCATGCGAGAAAATCAACTTAGAAACTCGAAACCCATATTTTTTCTCTCTAGTCCTTCAGGCTTAAGCTGAAAATGTTACGCACCACCTTGACTTGAATATGCAAGAAGCCGTTTCTTTATAGGTTTTGTGGGCGTAATCGCACCTTAACCATGCTATTGAACACATTAAGAAGTAGGTTACAGACACCTAGTTCCTGCACCAGTCGTCCGACCGTCTGCTAGTGCCTGCTTTTACAAACACCCAGTAATAACATGTCAGAAAAAAGCTAAGAACATAAATGACCCACGTAGCATGCGAAACAAAAATACGTTCAGTTGTGAGGTCATCCATGTATCCATACCAAGAAAACCAGGTGGCAATCGGACGTGCGGTCGCGTATTATACCCGGGATGCCCACTCATTTTGTGCAGGAATTAAATGTCGGTGCTGTATGTATGGTTATGTGCTGTGATGGCCAAGTGTATGTTACAAATTAAAACATTGCAATATAATACATAAATACATCAGTAATACTGATGTATAGAATTAAAAATAAAGATAATCCATTTCTTAATAACATAGCGCTTGAACTATTGAGTTACTTTAATCTATCCACCGTCTAACATGCCGAAATAATCTAGATCATGCAACAAGGCCAAAACTTCATCTAGCTAGATATTGTCACTGAAGGCATCCACATCTCTGTGCTATTTACCATTCGTTACATGTACTCGGGTGGTCGATTTGTTACCTTGTTACGAGTTTGCAACAAACAGCTTTTTTCATCGAATATGAAGGTAAGTAGGACCCAGAAATGATTTTGGAATGGTGAATTGCCTAAGGTTTCGTTTTGTGACCCCTTTCGTTTGTGTGTAGGGTGAGAGTGTTTTGCTATATGTTAATTCTTTCATACCTACAATAGTTTAATCCCATTGCGTTACCCTGATGTCAGTCGAGTGACTCGACCTTGCCATGTATACCCTCTTTCCCGAGGGACGTTTTGTCATATTCTCAGTTTAATCTTCATTAGCCAGAACGTAACATATTCGCCAATCAATAAAATACTTAAAAATGCTATTCGAGAAGCGACCGAACCTTGTTATTCACTGTCACTATACACTAAGATAATAGTTTTTGATTTATCAAAATAATCAAATCAACTAAGATAACATAATGAACAACGATAACATAGTGAACAAAGTAACTAAAATGGATTTACTTGTAACTAATGCTATCTACTGTATGTTATGAGTTCATATCAAAAGAATTGTTCTATTTTGTATGTTCTACTCTAGAATCCCCTGTGTAGCTATCCATACCTGTGATTTGAATCGACCTATCATAAACAATGAATGTATCCACGTAAAGTGCATATACCGGGGTGTTCCACAGATTGCACATTGAGAGTGCTAACCCCTTAACCCCCTGCCCCGGACTACCCCCCAATCAGTGAGCTACCCTGGTGTGGCTCACCAGGTCGCTGCAGTCTGTGCGGATCCTATATTCAATCCACGCCCCTCATGAGGCACACAATCTCTCCTAGTGGCTTGGCGGCGCAATCCAATTTTCTCTCATATCAGAAGGCGACTCACAGGAGAATGACATACTAAACTCTACCTTAAGGCAAACAGCTTCATTAAATATGATTTTTAAAACCCGCCATATCGCATCCTGAATAGACAAATCTTCGATTCATAAATATACGAGCGTGTTTATGTATTCGTGAGCCACGAGCCAAGATCCACATTTTGATTGTACATTGATCTTCCAAAAGCTATTTAGCGAGGTCTTGTTTATGGGATAACGTTGGACCTGTGGCATAGTCATACCCATAAAGTGGGCGCGTGCCTGTCATCAACTGATCACACGTGTTTTGCCTAGTCGTGTTGTAGAGCCGACAAGAGCAAAAGAGACACGTAGCCCCTCAATAGAATATGATACAACGATACATAGATACCTTCGAATTTCACAATACGTGGACGATGCGGCATTATACAAATATGACATCCCGCTGGGGGTAACATGATGGAATGTTTCCCCGAGGGAGGATGGTTTTCCCGAGGGCGGAGCCCGAGGGAAAACCATCCTCCCGAGGGGAAATATTCCATCATGGTATCCCCAGCGGGATGTTATATTTGTTTTATTATACCGAACAAACCTCAATTTGGTAAAATATCAATGAAAGAACAATACGCTGACCCTATCATCAATAATCAAATGAATTCGGCCTAACAGCTAACCGAAGTATCCCGTCGTAATTAGACCCCCAATTGAGAACATGCATGCTTAAATATCAATTAAATAAGATTGAATCATTACCAACGCTCTACTTCCACTTCTGCTTGACAACGGTTAACATAACGCCAATCGGGCAACATGATGATTGTTCACTGTTAAGTCAGCCAATCACGGCTTACGATCTTCAAGTGAGGTATAATAATATTTATTGAATAAGACCTTTACTACTACTACTACTACTACTACTACTACTACTACTACTACTACTACTACTAATCTTGGATTTTAGGAAAATGATTTGGTCTTTGTAACTCTGATAAAATTAGTGACTTGAACAAAGAGAAATAGCAGTCTGAAATGGAAAAGTTGATGAACTTAAAATTATTGCTAAAGATTACCGTTATGAAATCACTTGTATCAAGAATAGCACATGTCCTATTGTCTCTACTACAGCGAAACCTCTTTTAAAGATAATGATAGGCTCACCAAGGAATC
>OZ012689.1:1824580-1837080 GCA_963942565.1 Maea johnstoni | reverse complement strand
TCAAAGTATAAGTTGTTTTCTAGAGTTAACCTTGATTTTGACTTTCCATGTATCTAGCCTCCCAGTCCTAATCATGTAGGTATGACGCTCTCCTCAGCACCTATTCATTTCACGGAAGCTTCACGTTATGGGTGCGGGGATCCCAATACCACTCTCAACATCCACACCAATATGCAATCCCGCAAATCATCCGAAAGGCGCCTGAACACTTGACATAGTTTTCATGATGAATGGGCAGCAGGTTTAAGCTGTAAAAGTGTGAGTATTAAATTAAGCTGCGTAAATCTGTCACAGTAACAGTTTATCGATGAGAAGCAGATGTTTCTATCAGTGCCGCCCTGTAGGTAGGGGGCAGGGTGTAGGCAACACACAGAGATACACCTATAACGCTAGGAGAGAGATCCTTAAACCCGCGCAGCACGTCGTTGAAAAACTAAGGAATATAATTATCAAATGTTATTATTTGGTAACTTTTCTTTTGGTGAGTTATCACGCTATACCAGGGTTTCCCCCTTTACTTATGTTTTGGAAATACGGCACCATATTCCAGTTTTGTTATATACCTGGGTTTTCTCTTTCAATTTATATGGTATGTATACGTTTCTATTCTGTTTCAAATATCATGGAGTGTGTGATATCTTTTAACATGACATTTACAGCAAATATGTATACAACTACAACACAAGATTTTTATATAACAGGTATCTCTTCGTAAGTTAAACACAAATCTATGCAAGCAACGTCTATTCTTCATTTTGCAAAATGTGCATTATTCTGTATTGTTTTTACAATTACTGTTTATTATGCTCATTCACTCTAACTATATGAAAGTAATTTTCAGACGATCGAAAGTCAAACCAATGGGACGGTCATCGCACACAGATAGTTTACCATAATTAAGGAATTTTGGATTGTATGTATAAATAGCTCCATGTCTTGAATTTTATACCTGTCCCACCACGGTGGAATTCACAATTGAAGCATTTAGAGCGTTGGGTTTGCGTGTGTTATTTCCTCTGGGGTAGCCCTCTCTCCGTAGCGGCAGCATATAACACACGCTGTGCTGTTTTGCCGACTGTCTGCAGTAGTTTCACTGAAGGCAGCACAGGTGATAAATCACAAACTTCATTAGCAGTGAACGATGGCAGCTCTGCCATAACATGGGCAAGCCACCACGTGCTTGTCACGCTTATAGATGCTTAACTAGCCTAAGTCGTTCGGGCTCTTACAGAAAATAAGCATGTCGGCGGCAGCGGTGGGTCACAGCTCTGGATCTCTTCATAGTGGAATCGCTGCATACATATCTGTACCAAGCTGGCTTACTTCTTCTCTGGAGATATTACTAGTACTTGAAGTAAAATAAATGGTAGTTAATATTTAGAGCGCTGTGTACACCAATACAACCACAAATGTTGTATTGTAAAAATATATTGGGGTTGCTTACAATCAGCCAGGCAGCTACAGTACTGACGTTTAATTCCTTCACTAAATACGCGGGGAGCCCGAGCATAATACACGACTGCACGCTCAATTGCCACACAGTTTACTGGGCATTGATGCATTGATGATCATTCAACTGACCGTAGCTTTGATTCACAAGGTACGTGGGTCATTGATGTGCTTGGCTTGTTTTTTTGACATGTCATCCATGGGCTTTTGTACAACCAGGCACTAGCAGACGTCCGGTCGACTGGCGCAGGAATTAAGCGTATGTGCTGTACCAGCAAAATGATCCTTCACAATTGGGACCACTTGGGTAGGGTAAGGGGGACATGGTCCCCTAATGGTACGTCAGCCAAGTCCCCCAATGTCCTTAACCTGTTTGCATTAAAACAAGGAGTTTGTGACTAAAGGTGAACACCATTAAATAAAGATTTTAAAATGTCTCCAAGTCTCACTAACTTCGCAGTAAAATGGTGTGAATTGATGATTGAATTATTTTAACTTTAACCATCAAGGGACCTACAAAATAATTGTAAAAATCACATAAAATGAATAAATGTAAGCCAACAAATACTGGGATACTATTTTTCAATTTCTGTTTATGTGATTAAGTTATTTAGGAATATTTTTATTTAGGAATAAAAATTGGCCACCAATGGTCATGTCCAAGTACCAAAATCTATCCTTACAAATACTATCAATAGGGGACATAACCCAACAATCCTACCATTAGGGGACATGTACTAACTGTCTATCTTAGAGTCCTAATGTCTGTAGGCTGTTGTATGTTTCCAGGTGAAGCACACCTTATGTTTACCGACGGTCTGATTTAACTATGTTGACCATAGGCGAAATATACATGAAGGTCCCCTAAGGTTTTTATTTGGTACCCTTCTGTCATAACCCAAATCAAATGTATCTTAGCGGACGTATATTGTATTGAGAGCCGAAACAAATATCCTCGACTTTCAGTCGGTGAGTAGTGTTCAAAAAGGGCTTTTTGATATTTCCCAACGAGCCACTTTGAATACTTGAAATATGTCAATGTTTACATATATTTCACTTTACGAACGTCAGTAAAATTAATGTTCATAATTTACTGAACCAACATGTTAGGTTTTTAGTGGCCTGATGCTATTGTAATGGCAGGCCTATCTTTCAAGTATACTGTTTGCATGTGGTTATGGAATTCATAAATAAACGCCCAGGTGTGTGTTGGTATTTGCCAGATGGTAGTGTTGATGGTATGTGCAAGGCCTGTAACATATAGATATCAACTTATTTTATATGCACATTTATCCCCCATTACACATAACGCGATTCTGATTTGAGTCGAGCACGAACTACAGTACAGACATTTAATTCCTGCAGCAATCGACCGAACGTCTGCAAGTACCAGGTTGAACAAACACCCATGGACAACATGTCAGAAAAAGAAGCAAAGTATATCAACGACCCACATAGCTTGCGAATGAAGGCTACTTTCAGTTTTGAGGTCATCCAGGCATTCATGTGCGGTCGTGCATTATGCCCGGGCTGCCAATGCATTTAGTGCCGGAATTAAATGACGGCACTGTAGCATAGAATATAAAGGCACATTGTTACAGAAACAATACGGTTTACGATGATGATAGTTCGTTCTGTATTAACAGAGTTCTATTCCATCGAGTTCATTTTCTTTCAAAAACGTTGATCTAGTTCCATCTGAAGGTGGCATACGGTTTACTAATAGTGTCGTTCATTTGGGCTTCCAAGATTATAGTGCATAGTTTAAGGGAAAAGGACACTTTGAAAAGAAATTGGATTCTCTCGAATTTTACGCAACCAAAGTGTAATAGTTTGATCAATAATTACTCAAACTCGAAAAGCGACATATGATAGATGGGTATCTCCATTTGAATATTTCCAAACACATGGTAAATAATGAACATCCTTGATATAAAAAAGAGTACTTTATTAACAGTACTCTGTGATAAATTATATAAAACGCTTAAGGGCTACGTGCATTTCAAACATAAGGCATCTTTTCTTGTAATTTTCTGCAAAGCAGATGTTTTTTATTGCCTCTCAACATCATCTCATTTCAAAAGTTTCAATAATACAATTCTACATGAGGCATCCTTACTGTACGCTTTTGTCAGGAGGAATCAAATCGTTTTGAAATGCAGGTATTTTTATGAATAATGTGAGTTAAACCTTTCATGACAATACATGCATAATTGTGTATCTTCTTTTGCAGGTACGTTTGCTGTCTCTCTGAGCATGGGTCCGCTTCAAGACGTATGGTTAGTGAAGTACATTTATGCATTTTCGGTGTTTAACTTTTGAACAGACTATTTGAGTTGCTCGTAATGGTTGGATGACCTTACTATACTACATGCAAGGGTGTGTCCATCTCTTCCTACAGCATTCCCCTATTGTATCTCCTCACTCCTTATCGCTATACCTAAAGTTGGTTGAATCAGACAACCTTTCCTATCAGGGATAATTGGAACATTATCATCAACTCCAGTCTGAATCTCGCTGCTGATTGGTCAGTTTGTTTGTTGTACTGGTCTGTATTGAGATCCTATAATATTCATCCTACGTCTGGTGGTGCCATGGCGACCGTTGTTAGACAAATCATGGCAACAGAGGGACTTCTAATTGCGCTGCTAAATCACAATGCCACTAGAAATTAATTTTGGGTGTTAAAACATTATTTATGCATTTTAATCTGCCAACATAGTGTATATCTGGAAGATAAGATGACAGGATATAATTAAGATGAATTTAGGTATGTAACATGTGACCTCATGTGAGAAATCGTTGCTGGTCGATCTGCCTGATCTAAGAAAGTGTATATCTAGCGCTGCTTAGGAGTTAGAAAAATGATCTTGAATAAATAATTTGAATCATCGGAGTATTCATGTGGCTAGAAAAAATGGTAGGTGAAAAATGGTAGGTGAAAATAATATTTGAATAAAACTTATTCATAAGAGCAGCAATTAAGAGGTTTTTTGTCGTGATATTTGAGATGGAACAGGGGTAGAGCATTTTAGTCAAATGTCCCCAAAAAGTGCATTTTTATCACAATTTTATTATAGGCGTCAGACAAAAAGTACTGCACGCTCGAGACGCAAGCATGTTAATCTACATTACCCGTGAAGCGACCATGGCAGTAAGCTGCTAGCAGACTGCTTTAAGCAACAGGTGATGCGTTGCCCTGGGAAATCATGTGAGCCACATCACTTAAAGCAAATGATATCAGTTAGTTTAGATGATGGGACTAGCTATCACCCTGGGGGTTATTTTTTAATTTTAATTTTATGAACTTTGGGTAACCCAGAGTTCGTTTATTTTCTTTTCATAAAAGTAAAAAGACATATAAAACATAGAATAGAAAAACAATAAACAAGTATCTCAAATGTACAGTGTCTACATATATTTCCAATCTTATCTATATTGTTACATTTTGACACAGCCTCCCACAAACATACATAAACATCATTGGAGGTCTTTTTATACAGGACTCACAAAACGTTACAACTTTGACTGTTTTTTACTGTTATAAATATATATTTTCCATTTTTAAAACTTTGGTATAACCGCTTGTTATTGTTCCATAATATACACTTCCCATTTGCGTTCATATATGTCCAGGGTATCATTATGTAAAGCATATGTCTCCTCTGAATTTCTTTCCAAATCTAGCATATTCTCGAAATGTATCATTGAGTAGGCTGCTCTATCTTCTCTTTTTTGGTAGATTAATTTCTTGCCAATTATTAATACAATATTAAAAAAAAAATCCATATTACCTTCTCCAAATATTATAGTATTTTTTTCCAATCTAAAGTTTTGGTAGCCAAATCTCTGTAAGAATATTTTGATTTCACTCCAAAAGGTGTTTGCTCTATCACAGTCCACAAAGGCATGTACATTTGTTTCCCTCTGCTGACAGAAAGCACACAATTCAGAATTTTTTATACCCATGTGACATAATCTTGTGTTAGTGGCTACTCTCTCATGCCACACTTTAAACTGAATATCCCACAAGTACATATTTTTGGTTGTCTTCTTAAAACGTTGAATAGATTGTTTTACCTCATCTATGTCTATGTCTATCAAAATGTCTCTCTCCCATTTCTGTGAAATTTCTTGTAAAATTTTAATACCATATTGTCCTGTTTTTCTATAAATATTTTGACAACCTTTTTGTTGTGAAAAGACTGTATTTAATAAAATTGGTCTAAACGGGCCTATATTTGGTAAATCTTTCTCAGCGTTCAGTATAAATCTTGATACACTACGGTGTATTGCCATATATTCCAGGAAGTTTAAACTAATTCCTCTTGTTTCCTCTATTACTTCTTTGGCCATTATATTCCAGAATTCTCCCATGACATCTGAAATCATATTCACATTTTTTTTTTGGAGTTTCTGTATTAAAGGTAGATTCAAATTTTGGTCAAACCATAGTGGCCAGCATAGATAATCCAAATCCCTTGTTGGTCTAATTTCTGCTCTTAATAGAGATATTGAGTCCATTACATCTCTCCAGAACATATTTTTCATTCTATCTCTATTTAACTCTATATATTCATTACCAAATAGCCAGCATTTGTCTATTTTATATGCCGAAGCAAATACTGTCCAACTGCTGTCGGTGGATATAATCCTCCTCAACCACGTTACTTTTAAAGAAGAGGAAAATCTTTCTAGGTTATGCAGCTGTAAACCTCCCATTTCATATGGGTATTCCAGTATCTCTTGCCTGAATTTTGGTGGTTTTTCTCCCCACAGAAATTTTTTGCAGATTTTTTCATATTCTTTTATAAATTCCTGGGAGGGGTTTGGGAGGGACAACAGGATGTGAGTAATCATACTAGAGATTAAACTTTTAAACACAGAAATTTTACCATTTAATGTTAGTTTCCTTCTTTACCATTGTCTTAGAATTTTTTTCATTTTTGGAAGCTTTAACTTACAATTTTCATCTGTTATTTTGTGAAGTTTTTTTCTATTGAATTGTATCCCCAGTAGTACAAACTCATCTGTTAATTCTAATTTCTCATTATCTAAGTTTATCATCCTGCTGTCCCCCGGCTTTCCAAGCTGCACAACCTTTGTTTTTTCAATATTGACTTTCAGTCCAGATACACCATGGAAAAACTTAAGTGTATCTAGTACCCTATTTAAACTATTTTTGCAGTTTTTTATTATTAGAGTGGTGTCGTCGGCATATTGTGAGATTTTATGCTCATACCCAAAAATTTCGATGCCTTCTATTTTTTTATTTTCTCTTATTGCAATTCCTAGTATTTCAGCACATACTACAAAGATATATGGCGAGACAGGGTCACCCTGTCTACACCCTCTCTCCAAGTGTATGGCATTAGAGAAAAAACCATTTTGCGATATCATTGATTGTGAGCCTTGTTGTAATATTTTAATCCAATTTAGAATTTTGTCCCCATAATTACTTAATTTAAAGACAGTGTGTATAAAAGACCAGTCCAAAGTATCAAATGCTTTTTCAAAATCTACCAATATTAAAGTTCCCTGTATATTGTCTTCATAACATTCAGTCATTATGTCATGTATTAGTCTAATATTTTCACCTATAAACCTGTTTTGGACAAAACCCTTTTGATCATTATGTATTATACTATTTAATGTTGTCTTAATTCTGTTAGCTAATAACCCACTAAATATTTTGTATGTCGAATTCAATAAAGTGATGGGTCTCCAATTTTTCATATGTCTTCTATCCTTTCCCTGTTTTGGTAAACATGTTATAACTCCCATCTTTTGTTGGTCTGACAATTTTTTAGTATCTAGGTATTCTTTAAAAGTTTTTAGCATTAAATATTTTAGATCTTCCCAGAATATTTTAAAAAATTCATAACTATACCCATCTGGGCCAGGAGCCTTATTATTTTTAGTTTTAAGAAGGAAGTTTTCTATTTCTATAAAAGTTATGTCTTCTTCCAATTTATTTTTTGTCTCATCTGATATCCTCTGTATATGCTGGGTAACCCAGTTTAGAGGTGATCTTTCTAGCTCTGTGGTTTTACCTTTTGTATATAATTTTTGATAAAAAATTTTCTGTGCATTTAGGATGCCTTCTTTATTTTTTATTAGGTTATCTTTTAAGTCATATATCTCTAATATTGTTTTATTTATATAGTTTGCTTTCTCTAATGATAGGAAATATGAACTAGGTTTTTCCCCTTCATTTAATTTTAATGATCTTGCTCTAATTTGTGCACCTTTAATTTTTTCCTCTCGTATATTTTCTAGTTCTAAGTTTAGTATGTCTAGCTGTTCTATGTATGTTATATCGTTTTCTAACTTGTTTTCAATTTTATTTATTTCTTTAATTATCTCTTTTTCCCTTCGATGTTCCTTTTTTTTTTTTTTTTGCGTATTCTAGTATTATACCTCTGAGTTGGACTAACATTACTTCCCACATTATATCTGGTTTTATCGAGTACTCTATATTTATTTCATTTATCTCTAAGTTATTTTGATCATATGGTGTTAAAGCATATGTTCTTTTAATTAATTTTAATTCTTCTCTAATTTGATTTTGCAATTCTAGGTCTTTTAGTAATTCTGTGTTTAATTTCCAATATCCTGGTCCTCTGGGTTCCTGGCTTAATATGATTTCCATTGATATTACCCAATGGTCAGTCTTATATGGTGACATAATTTCCACTTTATCTATACGTGCTATGAGTTGTTCTGAAATAAGAAAATAATCTAACCTTCCTGCTTTTCTTGGGGTTTTCTTCCACCAGCTATATCTTTTTATTCTACTATTTTTTATTCTCCAAATATCTACAAACTCGAACTCTATTTTCTTTTCCTCTAATATTTTAGTAGCTTTTTTGTTGTTCCATTTCTCATAGTTATATGTGTCTAGCTCAAAATTTTGTATCATGTTCCAGTCTCCACCTATTATATGAAATACATTATTTATACTATTAATTTTTTCAAATAATTCTTCTATAAACGGTTCTATATTTTCATTTGGGGCATAGACACTACAAATTGTTACTCTTCCTATTAAGGTTATTTCTAAATCTATTATTAAGTATCTACCTTTTTGGTCTATTATTGTTTTATGTATTTTGTATTCAAATACATATAACCCTGGGGGTTATATGAAAGAGCCATTAAGCTCGTTTTCTTGGCGAGTGCTTAAAAATACTCCATTGAAGAATTCCAAACTTGCCTATGATAGTCTTGAAAAAGCCAGTATATTGGCATTGGGTTTCTATACAATCCTAACTACTCATGGTTATGTTTATGGCGTGAGATTTATCAAATAATGTCGAATATGCAAAGATAAGGACACATGTTAGAGATATGGTTTGTCATAATGTCTAATGAATAGTGTGCCATTTCCTGGCAGACTGTTTTGACGCGCAATGCATCCAATATTCTTAAAACTAATCAGGGATATTAAGCTTGTCTATGTATTGTATCATATCATATTGTATGTTGATGGACTACGCACACGGAGCAACATCATACTGGTACAAAACGTAGAATAAATCAAACATAATCATAAGAACAAAAACATATAACCACAAAACATAAAGCAGTAATTAACTAAAGGGTTACAGAGAACAAGAACTAAAACCTTAGAACCAAAAAATAAATTACTCCTTAAAAATGTGGCTCTGGACCCCCACTAGGGGGAGCATCTTATCTTATATAATCCTGTGTAAGAGGATGACATTTCTACCATTCTACGTTTGCTAACAATATTTATTTAGAGAATACGCAAACTACACATATCCTTTTGAAATTAAAGGTTCGTATAAAGGTTTACAGGTGAAAGTCGTATTAAGGTGTTATCTTTGCGATGGAAAACAATGCAATTGTTCAGATTTTATTCCTACGTTTCATACTCATCTTCATAAGTCCTGTGAACTGAGAGGCTTTATACCTGATTACATAAATACATTAGTCAATAACTTCTCTCTTTGTAAAAATATCATTAAATAGAAATAAAAATTCTAAAATATATTGGAAAATCGAAAATGGAGATACTGTTCTGTAGAATAGCTAATTCGCTTGTGGCGTGAAGTTTAGACTTTATGTTGGCGCGCGGGATTTGGATGCTTGACGCGAGCATGACGTGTTGCTAAAGAATGGCAGCTGTGTGTGGTTTAGATCACAATAGATCAATGAAACAGCAAAGCCATCTAAAACACCCATACGCTCTGGGCGGCTCTGT
This sequence comes from Maea johnstoni, assembly GCA_963942565.1. NCBI lineage: Eukaryota > Metazoa > Annelida > Polychaeta > Spionida > Magelonidae > Maea > Maea johnstoni. Next base: position 1,827,404 of record OZ012689.1, on the reverse strand, counting down.
GCCATGTGCTATCAGAAAAACGCCGACGAGGTAGCAATCAGGATAATGTATAGTACTCCCTGCTTCGAGCCTGATTTCTCCAAAGACTTGCAAAAGCGATATCTATAAACAAAGTAGACCTCTCTAGCCCCGGTCCGATAGCCTTGTTGACCTCCCGATGATAAGCGAGGAGAGGATATTAGTATAATAACTGAACCAAATTTACACCAGAGATTGTAAGAAAATGAATGGTACTTACGTCAAGGCGTTAAGTGTTACTTTGGGGATATAATTGTATTTAACGCCCCCCGGAGTGGTGAACGTCTTTGCGCTCACAATTATGAATGCTGCAGCGCCCAGCAGAGCAGAACATGGCGTGCCTGCCGAGTATGTGCGATATCCCAAGCTATCCCTTTCATCCTTAAGTAGTAGCTTTATCAATCCAAAGGTCGCATGGAATTGATATACGAAAAGAATGCACGAGAAATGTGTAATTGGGTTGTATTTCACAACTCTATCAGACTATAATAACAAACTGGTGATAGACCGAGTTAAGTCTTACAACACATATTTCTCCGATGAAATCATCCCCTGCGGCTATAAACATTAGAACGATATTTCATATCAAAACCACTCGAAACCCATAGAAGAATATTGAATTTTGATGGAAAACCTATTGAGGAGTCAACTCACTTGCCATATCTACATCCGGTATCTATCTATCTATCTATCTGTCTGTCTGTCTGTCTGTCTGTCTGTCTGTCTGTCTGTCTATCTATCTATCTATCTATCTATCTATATATATATATATATATATATATATATATATATATATATATATATATATATATATATATATATATGTTACAGTAAGAGTGTCAAACCAGGGATTTAGTCAAATCCCTGAAACTTTCAGGGATTTTGTCAAATCCCTGTTTCACTCAGGGATTTGACTAAATCCCTGAAATTTCCAGGGATTTGACTAAATCCCTGAAAATAGGAGGGTATTTTTTGACTAGTTTACTGGACGCATTTCAATGCTTCCTTGGATGGTTAGTTGAGTGCTACATATGATTCCTGACTATCAAAGTTATGAGGACTTGGCTTAGTACTTGGTATTGTGCTGACTAATTCATGCTCAACCAAAATTTCTTTTTTGGTGATTATAATAATTAGTATCATAATGATATTTATCATTTTCATTGTTATCATTATTGGTAGTATTCGGGATAGTAGTAGTCGTGGTAGTAATAGTAGTTATAGTAGTAGTAGTAGTAGTAGTAGAAGTAGTAGTAGTAGTAGTAGTAGTAGTAGTAGTAGTAGTAGTAGTAATGGCATTATTTATCATGATCATTATTTCTACTACTAAAATTACTGTTAAAATGATGATAATAATGCTTAAGATATTAATGCTTATAATGAAAACGCTAATAATAGTAATAATAACAACAACAATAATGATGAAAATAATAATAATAATGATAATAATGATGATAATAATGATGATGATAATAATAATAATAAAATTGATAATAATAATAATAATAATAAATAGTATTTTTATCATTATCATTATCATTATAATTATTATTATTATTATTATCATTACTATAATGATCATTATTATTATAATTATAAGTATTATTATTATTATTATTATTATTATTATTATTATTATTGTTATAAGCATTATTATTATTAGCATTATCAATAGCATTATTATTATTACTATTATCATTTTTGCTACTCTATTATTATTATCATAATTATTATTATTATTATTATTATTATTATTATTATTATTGTTATTATTATTATTATTATTACCATCATTATTATCATCAGTAATATCAATATTATTGATATTATCATTAATACTATTATGATGTTTTCGTTATTATAATTACAATCATTTTTGTTATTTTTAATATCATTATTATTATTAATATTATTATTATTTTTATTATTATTATCATCATGGTTATCATTATAATTCGTATTATCTATATTAATGATATTAATAATAATAAAAATGATAATGAAAATAATATTATAGTAATAATAATAATAATAGTAATAATAATGATGATGATGATGATGATGATAAAAAAAATAATGATTATAATAAATTAACAATAATACTAATAATAATGATAAGATCAATAATAATAAAATCTATAATAATAATAAATAATAATGATAATAGTATAGTATAGTATAGTATTTATTGACTGTATCTAAAAATACAAAATATACGTACATACATATTTCATCAAAAATCGCAATTATTTACAAAAATATATAGTTATTACATAATTGGCATGGTTGCTGTTCGGCAAATACAGAAAATATAAAGGAAAATATAGAATGCTCTGTAAATGTGAAAAGTTTACGTACTGACAGCGGAGAAGCGGGTTTACGTGATATTGCCCTTATTAAGGTGGATCACGAGGTCAGCAAGTTAAGGTTGCTACCCAATGCCCTTTCTACTCGATATGGCTTTTTTATACATCCTGTTAATGAATTCACCTGATATACACCAAAACCATATCATTTCATTATCCTCCATTTCTGGTATTCTTCTTCCCAGTAAGAAATAAGGGATTAATCCTAAATAATGATAATAAAACTACTTCGATGAACATCGTCATCACAATACCAATCTAAATAATGTTGACGATATAAATGATAATAATACTTATAATAATTAATAATGATAAGAGTCATAATAAACATAATAATAATGATAATAATAATAATAATAATAATAATAATAATAATAATAATAATAATAATAATAATAATAATAATAAAAGAAATAATGATAAGAATGATAATACGAATT